>JAPSES010063889.1:0-11239 GCA_029822895.1 Maxillicosta whitleyi | reverse complement strand
CCACAGGAATCACACCAGTTCTCTGAACCCTCTGGCTTTGACTTGAAATTATTGTCATTTCCTTAATCAAGTTGGATAATTTTTGGGAATCCTGCACTGTCTAATTTAACATATAAAATATGATCTATCTATTTATATATGTACTAGATGTGTAATTGTGTCTTATATTCCACAGAAAATCCATTTTTGTTCTTTTTTTTATAGTTGTTTTTTTTTAAGCATATTCTCGTTTTCGAGTTTTAGTGCGTTTTAGTGTTATTTTTTGCATGACGTCATTTCCGGTACACTTGCGCTTTCTCCTCAGTTGTCTCATAGTGATGGGTTTTCTGGCTCTTTTTAGAGAAGCGGCTCTTTTGGCTCGGCTCACTAAAAAGAATCATTTCTTTCGGCTTCCAAACGGCTCTTCAGATTTTTGTTTGTTTGTTTGTTTGTTTGTTGCTTTATTCAATATATTACCAACAATATAAAATTAGAATGTAAAATTATGCACAAAATGAATTCATGTAAACTGCATTATACTTTTAAAAAATATATATATTATATAAATGTGCCTTTATTTTTTCACTCTACAGTGCACTTTTAATGAATTTAAAGTTTTTTATACAAAACTAATTTAAAGTCAAGCAACACAGAATCCCTTAAACACACAAAATATAAATTAAAAATATTTATTATTCAGTGCTACAATAAATAAACTAAAAAGTTTTAACTATGTACAGTTCAACTTATAACCAATACACATTAGTCCCCTGATTCTGCTCTGACCTGTTTATGTGCTGCTGTGTGTGGAACTGCAGCCCCTCCCCCCCTGCTCAGCGCAAATACAGAGGAAACAACCCCACACATATTGACCAATCACGTGCGGCTTCAAGAGAAAAAAGCGAGAGAAGAAAAGCGCCTCTTCCAATCAGGAGCCGGGTCCCTTCGTCCACTTCAAAGAGCCGGTTCTCAGAGCCGTTAAGTTCGCGACCGACACATC
Source organism: Maxillicosta whitleyi (assembly GCA_029822895.1). Taxonomy (NCBI): domain Eukaryota; kingdom Metazoa; phylum Chordata; class Actinopteri; order Perciformes; family Neosebastidae; genus Maxillicosta; species Maxillicosta whitleyi. The sequence continues at coordinate 10,260 of JAPSES010063889.1, read as the reverse complement.
ACTAATGTCTCGAGACCCTGCAGAAGTTAGGTAGAAACAAACAATGTTCCTCTGTTTAGTACGTTATAAAATGGTAAGAATACTAATCACAGGCGTATATTTTATTTCATGGAGGTCACAGATTTTTTTTCTTTGTTTGACTCGGTGTGTATATGTGTTTTTGTTTTGTTTTAATCACGTACAACACTTTACTTTCGTATGCTAGCTTACCGATTTGAAGCTAAGCTAGCAGAGCTCGCAGGTGGTTTCTCATGCAGTCTGCTGCTTTCTGGCTTTGTCTTTAAAGGTGTGCATGACAGAAGCCTGGTTATGTGAAGTTGCTGTACGGACAATGTGCTTCACACAGGTATGAAAACTACCTGTTTGTTTTGTTAATTAGTTTTCTACTGGTCATTCTATTTTTATTATGTACAGTGTATATTTCAGTGTCAATTCTTTTCAAGGTTGATACTTAAAAATACTAAAAATTGCTCCTGATGGGTGTAAAAAATAATGCTTAAGAAGGACATTGCAACTGTAACTGTATGACAAGATTCTGTTTATCGATTTATTTTAATACTGAATGTGGTAAATGTACATTGACACACATGGCCTGGTTATATGAAGTAGTTGTACTGATATTAATGTGCTTCACACAGAATCCCTGTAAGAATAAACACCCCAACTGGCAAGGCAGAAGTGGTCCTCGTCTTTTTCTTCTGAACAAAACACAACGCAGAGCCTGTAGCAGAGTAAGTGTCAGGTGAGACTGTCTACATACACACAAAGGCACAAACATTTAGTAAAAGGTGAAAGTGTGTGTATGCAAGTGTGTGTGTGCAAGAGTCTAATGGAACCACTGGGTTTGTTAAAGCAAAAATTATAATGACCATATTTAAACGGATTTCTCAGTCTCTGCATTAATATATCAACTAGAAGAAATGCAGCATTTAATAAATAGCTTTAAAAAACAAAAGTACATTTAGAAAAAACATTTATATCGTAAAAGTTTTCATATCTGATGACCATGAAAAGATGGGAAACTGTATTTTACACCAATTATTTATATGGATTGACAGGATTAATGGATCAACAGATGTTAAACATTTTATATGTTAATGATTTTGGTCAGTGGTGGATGTTTGAGTCTTTGCAACAGAAATAACGTGTTTACAGCTTGGTACAGAAACAGGATTTGATATCTAGTACATTTATTCATACACTTAAATTGTCCAAAGCTAAAAAGTTAATTATAATATAATAAATTAATTAAAATATTTAAAGGAGCAGATGCTGTGATTGACATGTGAGTCTCTGTGGGCACTGATGGTTAGCTAGCACTAACTTAACCTGTAGAATGGAATATTCAAAGCTCTTATTTATTGAATAAAACATTTTCTCCTGACAATCAGCTCAGTTGTAGTTGTTTCATGACTTACGTTAACAAGACCATTGGACGATTCAATTGTTAAATTAAATTACTGCAAACCAATAGAATTTAGCTGCATTAGCTGGTGTTAGCATTAATTCATATGCAAGTACACGTTCTGCCAATCAGTCTGCTAATTAGCTCATGTAGCTACAATTACTGTTTACATATTTTATGATTTTAAGAAGACTGCTATTAAACACAGCTGTACATGTTTACTGCTTATTTATCATGTAGGTGAAATGACTTTATTGTGTTTATTATGATGGTGTGAGTGGATGGAGTTGGTGTTTTCAGTTCATTCTAGTTTAATTTGTTTGTTCCATAAAATCAACACGGTGGTGGTCGTGTTGTGCATCTCAAGGCTTCAAAATCACAATTAACGAACCAAAGATTGACATCACTGGGGGTTTCTCTTCTGTTTGCAAGAATAAAACATCATCAGTTTGCATTACGAGTATGTCGAACTACAGTGGCAAACAATGATTCTAACCACGAACTATTTCATATTTTATGTGTGCTGAAAATTTTGAGGGGGAAGATAATGCACATCCGGTCATGGCCTGGAAAGCTGACGGCAACAATAGATGGCAATTTTCCAACAAGGTTTTATGTATTTTTCAGTCTACATAAATGTGCATTCAGTGTCTGTAAAAGATTTTTTTATTTTTTTTTTTTTAAATCTCCTCACTTTTCCTCATTTGTTTGTCCACATACCCAGTGTCTTCCAGCTCTACAAGCATTCATTGAACAAAGAAACATATCCTTTGTCTGGACTGTGTGTAAAGGAAAACATGAGTTATTTAGTTTGATTTAATAGTGAATAATTCTAGTATTTGGTATAATTCTGTTTCAGAAATAATAGATGGAAAATTATGCCAAAGAGGTTTCAAAGCATAGTTGCATTTTGATGCCTTGTGTAAAACTGTTTGTACAATGCACTGCCTTTGTTTGTGAAGTTGAGAATTGGATTTTTCAGTTTCCAATTTGCCTGTACACAAACTGATTTAGAATCCATGATAATTTGGTAGTTTGTTTACAACTATCTGAGTGCTTCACTGTTGGGGTTTCTCCACACATTTGACCTATTTTTTTTTAGCAGTGCAGCCTTGTTTCCAATTTAGTTTTTGTTCAGTTTATTTAATAGAGGCTGTGCAGACAAACATTCATCACATATGAGGAAAATATGCTCGGTATCAGATTGAGCTACTGGCTTCCATCTGCTTTACCTGGACAGGTAGACATGAATACAGAACAACTACAGATACTAATTCCATTTTAGACGATCAAACATACACATGCAGCCAGAAAACAACATGCCCTCATTCACACCAATCTACATTGAACTCTGTGGCAGCTGAAAAAACTGACAAACAGTAATTTACCAGTATTTTTTGCAGCATTTTAACTATTGTATCACATGGTAAATTGGCAATGGAACCTCTAGATCACCAGTCAGCTGCTGTTTCATCAACTAATATAACATCTGTAGACAAATAACTAGATGTTTGGTCTCATACTCCATTAAACTAAAGTCTTTGTGTAAAATCCAGACCTGGAAGATACTAAACAATTAGTTTAAGGCAAGGCAAGTTTATTTGTATAGAACATTTTAGCAGCAAGGCAATTCAAGGTGCTTTACACAGAACATTGAAAGAGAAACACATTTAAAACATTATAAAAGAAAGATTTAAAAGGCGATTAAGAACAAAACAACACATAACATCAAATATATAACAACACACACATATATTAAAGAGTTGCAGTGCAGAGATTATAAAATTTAAAAAGTCGAAAGCCTTTCTTTCAGTCAAAGGCAACCTTGATATAAAAGAACTCAAACTCTCAGCCGATCTGATGTTTTCTGGTAGCTTGTTCCAGATATACGGAGCATAGAAACCGAATGCAGATTCTACATGTTTAGTTCTGACTTTTGGAACACAGAGCAGACCTGCACCTGACAACTTCAGAGATCTGGATGGTTCATACTGGACTAGAAGTTCTCTAAACCATTCAGTGCCTTATACGCAAGCAAGATAATTTTAAAGTCTATTCTTTGAGAGGCAGGGAGCCAGTGTAGAGACCTCAGAACTGGACTGATGTGGTCCACTCTTTTGGTCAGCTTTCTGGATCAGCTGCTATCGTCTGATAGACTTTTTAGGCCGACCACAGAAGATACTGTCTCATTAGTCAACTCGACAAAAGATAAATGCATGGACAAGCTTTTCAAGGTCCTGATGCAACATGAGTTCCTAGAAATATTCTTGAGGTGTTAGTAAGCTGACTGTGAGTGTTTGTATGGGATTTTTAAAATTCAGGTCTGAATCCATGGCTACACCCAGATTCCTGGCCTGGTCTAAGGTTTTTTTAACTGAAGTGTTTGGAGCTGTATGCTGATTTTAAGACTGTCCAAAAATGACTACCTCAGTTTAACTGAAGAAAATAAAAAAAAATAAACACATATCAACAAAAATCTGAGACACATGAACAAAATTAACAGACATAAACAGAAAAATAGACAGAAAAATAGAACAATATGCACAAAAAATCAACCAAAACTTGAAGAAACATCAACAAATTTTCACAAATTCCTCCTACAGGCCAGACTGGACCCTTTGGCAGGCCAGTTTTGGCCCATGGACCACATGTTTGACACCCCTGATCTAATTTGTGCTTTTCTTTTAGCAGAATAGCAAAAGACAAATCCATAAACCTGCACTGCACAGGCTCAAACTAAGCAGCATTTCTGCTCATTTTAATGTGGTTTAACCTGTAAAATAACTATTGTAGTCCTCACACATTCAGTATTTTTGGGTGTGTAGTTGTGCAGGATATTTCAGTAAGTGCTCCGCTCTGAAAACTGGGTCTGGGCCGAGCTCGTGTCCTGGCCACTGCTGATGGATGACGCCGCAGCCCTCGTTCGCCCAAATATGTCACTATTACGGCGGCACAACAGCTTTTTGATGGGACATGAAAAGTTTTCCATTTTCGGTGACAGCTCTGTTGCTCGTGTTTTGGCGAAGTGTGAAGGGGAATGATGGAGCGCGGCTGTGACAGGTGATCCGTCTGTAACTGGAAGTAATTATAGATAGTTTAACTGTTGGCTTTATCGTCTAAGAGTAATGTGTGAAATGGAGAAAAATCTACAGGAGCTTCAATCGCTCCTCAGGCTTTTAAATCAGCTCTGGCCACTCGTAGCAGCTCCAAATAAAACCTCTAAAGAATATAAATGAAGACCAGGTTTAAAACCACCAAACCAGAATTTACAGAGCGACATTTCCCCACCTGCTTATAAAGTCCTAACCACATACTGTACTGAGTAGGAAGTCAAAATGCAAATTACACTCACCTCCTCTCAAGCGCTAGAAACAGAACTGTCAAAAATATGACTGTGGCACGCTGCGTTTCCTATTTTATCCTGAGAACAGTGGAAAACCAGCTGTTTGTAAAAAAAAAAAAAAAAAAAGGTAAGCAATCGAAGAAATAATTGTCTTTAATCCCACTATCTTTAGATCACTAGTTAATTATTCTATTATCTCAAAGTAAAACTTGTTTTCAGGTAATAAATTAATTTATCTCAATACTCCAAGGCAATGAAATGCTGAACCATTATCGAGGAAACAAAAGGCGTTTGTGGTTTTGGAGAAAGCTCTGAGAGAAGATATTTATTGTGTTGTTGTGAAGATATTTTATCCAAAAACCTATTTTGCTAACCTTAAACAGCTTGTTTGGTGCTTAAACATAATAAATTACTGAAAACTTGTATATTAAGAGCTTTGCCCAAGACGTTAGTAAATGTAAAGTGTACTTAACACCATTAAAAATGCATAGGTGAGAATAATATGTATATTTGGAGCTACACTAAATGAACTGGTTTGGGGTTCCCTTCATTTTAACAAACCTCAGCTTGCATCATGGCGTGCTTTTGTCAGAGAAACTAGTGAATACAGGTTATAATCTGTCATTTTTCGAATTAAGTAAGCCGACAACAATTAAAGAGATTTGCAGACGTGGAACTGACTTTGACTCGCAACAAAAAGAAGTCAGACTGCATGGACGCATTGTGAAACACCCGCCCTGCAGACCTGTGATTGGTCGGTATAGAATAGATAGCGCATATGTCAGTGTGATTGGCCCAGTTCCAGACTGTTTTGTCAGGATGGAATACATGGAGAAAACCAGATGGCTGGTCTGTGTATGTCTTTATGGGTTAAGTGAACATTTCTATCGACATTTCAGAAATTATCCACTTCTATTCTACACAAGTGACGCATTCAGATTAATGCTATTGGATCTGCAGTCACTACTGGCTGAAACCCAAACTGGGAGTCTGTATCTGTAAGAGCTTTTAGATAATACTGTCAATGCTGTGTTGCACTTTCTGTGTGAGAATGTGACTTTATAGGTTTTATTACCCCACTGTAAATGATGTTATTTTTCTGCTGCATAGGTTGGGCTTTCTTGGGTGTAGTGGCTGTCGTAGGTTATTGACTATGAAAGCTTTATTATGTTGACGTTATTATCAACAGCTATGTTATATTGGTTTATCTTCAAACAGCCAAACACACAGCAGCTCCAGAAAGTATTAAAAGAGCAATAAAGTGACCGGGGCTCGTTCTTTACATCTAGTCTCAGGGGAACATTCTAAGTGATGCACACTTTGTGATTAGAACCGGAGCAGCTGTGTTCAGAAATGTTCGGCTGCGCTCAGTCAGGTCTTTTTGTTTGACACCTGGCTGACTCAAACATTATCCAAGATGTTATTGGCAGCTTCCAGATGCAGCCAATGGATGGGATGGTGGACCAGGGAGGAGGGGAAGACAGAAACTAGAGGTAGAGTTTGGGTGAGAATGTGAATTTATCCAAGTTATCATGGGTATTTTATTAGCATGACAACAATATTACAGTTATATGCCATGATTCTATAAAACAGAACCAGCATCCCTCTATGTCACCAACATGTTCCATCGACAAATCAATGCCAAGTTGTCAGGTTCTGCTTAGGTTCTAGGTTAGAGTCCTGTGGTCTCGATGCAGGGGATCAGTGTGCCAGTAGAAGTGGGTGGTACTTTGAATCAGTTTAGTTCTCCTCCAGTTAAAGTCCATATATGTCTTCTATCCATCATCAATAGGAACTATATTGACATCTCTGAACATTTCCACATTATAAACCATCAAAATAAGGACCATAATAAGTAAAGAGAAATGTGTCATATTTTTTAAAAAAATTGTAAAAATCTAAAATTTCTCAAAACTCAACAAATTTTGCAGACGTTGTCCCAAGTAAATTACATTAAATATTGAAATGAATCCAACCATTTTCGTGAAAAAGATGTTTGAAGGAACTGCTAATGAAGATGTTGCCGACTATAACAACGATGACGAAGACGCCCTCATAATAGCTTGTGACCTATCGGCTGGCAAGCTACAAAAATGGCTCATAAATTTCAAGTAGCTAAGCTTCATAAAAAATTCAATGTGTTTTACCATAAACACATTTTAGAGCAAATGAACTGGGCTGTATATAGTCATACACAGCTTTAATAAATAGAGCATACAAAGGAAGAAATTTGGCACTGCTGGTCATGTTTTCGTCACTTTGTTTGGGACGACGGGTGGGATCAGTCACATGAATTAAACGGCAACAATATCAGAATTATTTAAAAAAATGAGGCAATAAAGCCAGTAAGAGTTTCTAAGGTTTTTCATGTCCATAAACACTGTCTAATGTGATACTTCAATATACGCGTAAAGTAGCTTTTAAAGAAACGTTGCTGTAAACAGATAAGTCTCACATACTTGATTCCTTGACTGTTATTGAAACTGAGTTGAAGTCACCACAGGGTTTTCTAAAATGTCTCCAATCACAGCATTTTTTAACATATCGCAGATGCTCCTACCTACAGGGGGTGTGTTGACTGCCATCTACCACAGGTAATACACTGACTATGAATAAGTACCTGATAAGCACAGCCTGGCTGGTCGCCACCTGGATTTAACTCGGCTAATACAGCAGATCCTTCCATTGGATAATTACTGCAGCTATTGACGTTTGAGTTCTTTAAGTGGTGCAGTGAGGAGCTTCTCAGTTCTTAAACAACAATCATTTTGATAGATAACATAACGATTGGACTGTGTTTCAATGGAAAAAAGGTTATGTGGTCTGATAAGTCCAGATTGGCGCTGTTCCATAGTAATTAAATGATTACCTGGTGCCTACAGTACCTGCCTTTGCGGCAGTGTTATGAGCTAGGGTTGATTCAGTTGATGAGGTCTTGGTATATAACATTATATGTCCAGTAAGTGAGGTCTGAGCTGAACCTGAATAAACTGAACGAGCAGGGCTGAACATCAGGTAACCTTTCTTTGCTGATGATAGCTTCATATTCTTTGCTATCTTCTTACCTTGTTCTGTTTCTGCAACTTTCCTTCTTGTAAATAAGGTAGGCAACAATAAGCCGTTGCCTCAGTCGATGCCTTTTTGACCATAGTTAATATAGAAATCTAAATTTTATGTACAGTATGTTCATATTATGTTAAATGAACAGATAAATTACTTCTTACATACTACTTCTAATATGACATCACATGGATTCATCATTGTGGTGGTTCAGAAGCATGACTCATCATTTTACCCACGAATTGGACACCGGGGTCCAGACCTGAACCACACTGAGAATCTTTGGAGAGTGATGGAGAAGAATTTACACAGTGGTCCAGCTCTGTATCACTGATACAAGATCCAGGACAAAAATAAAAGTGACTACAGACAGCTATCTACTGAGACATTTATTGTGACATCACATAAAAATTGAGTCATAAATTACGCTGCACTGCTCATTTTTATAAATTTAATTTGACTTGATGTGATTACAAACCAAACCTAACATTACTCAGTACTGAGAACCCACACCAGGGAGTAAAACCCTAAACTGACAGTGTGTTTACATCTGGTCTAGTGTAGTTAACAATCCTATGTGAAAATGTGTAATTAGAAGTGCATCTTAAGGAAAACCCAAAGTCCTATGTTCATAAATCTGTTAAAAATGCTAAAAACTTACGAAGTGAAACAAATAATCAAATCTTTAAACATTAACTACTGATTAATACTAAGATTAAACTTAAATCTTCAACTGTCTAAATTAAAATAGTTATTTCATGACCATCTTTCAGGAACAAGAATGTGATAAAAGCTGTTTATATTGTATTTGTTTCTGGTTTGTTCTATTGAGTGTAATCAACAATGGGATGGAAAATGTGCAAAAAGACTCCACATAAATACTCTCTAACCACAAAGAAAAGCAGCAACAATAGCAGATTTTTGGAGGGTTTAAAATGACCAGCGTTCTTGTATGTGACTCCTCGTGCTTTTATGGATTTTAAAAGTGCATGGGGACAAAATATGGAATTCGATGGTAAAGCAAAACTTTTTTTGGTGTCGAAGCCTGCACGTAATATTTAGTCTGTACAGTTTAATGCCATCTGTGGAACTTTGTGCGTGTGCACTGAATGACTGCGATGGATATAAAGTAATTTAAAGCTGCTGGAGTCAGATGACAATAGATGAACCAGCCATGGTTTCATGCTGTTATGGAAAAGTGAAACCACATTTCTGAGCCTCTGAGTCGACACAGAGTCCACGTGTATTCAACCCTTCTGTGCGTCTGAAATCACCTGTGGTTAGAAAAAAGTCAGCGTGGCATGGAGTAGATGTTGTACAGACAAAATAGATCAGATATAGTCTTCTTTCCTCCATCTGAATTACAATGTTTGGTAAAGTAGTAGTGGATTTTTTTCTTGGTGATTAATCAGTGTTTAATTGATCCATACATTTTCAACACATTTGTAACTAATATTGATTAAAAGACAGTATATCTATTGGATTCATAAAATTTCCATCAGATTGCCACACTAGGGCCACTCCGTATAAATTTCGTACATCTTCTACCACTTCTTACCAATATTGTGGCAAACTCCGCAATTAACACAATGGTGCTAATTATGCACTAGCCATCAGTTATCATTATTACCCATTATCGGTTCAACATCCACCATTGCCCAAAAGCATATACTGTTCTAAAATGTTTAATAGCTGTTGATTCACTAATCATGTCAATATATGTGAATATTTGATGAAAAATGCAGTTTGTCGTCTTTTCATGGTCGTCACATATAACCCATTTGGATGTTCAGAGGCTCTGAAGTGAACATGTAAATACAGTCATCTTTTACAATGTTGATTCACCAGTAAAAACCAATGGAGTTGGATCAATGATAATAGATGTAGACACTTGGTTTATGTTCAGTTATTGACATCTTTGCTGGAAAAGTGACTTTTTCCTCCAATTTTCTGTGTTTCTGATACCATAACCCTCAACTTTAATCTGAGCTTGTTTGAACATCTGCATAACCAGTGAATTAAATATAGGAAAATACATGATTTTCATAGAAAAAATGCCAAAAAACTGAGGATAATTACATTACATTTAGCAGACGCTTTTATCCAAAGCGACTTACAATAGTGGACATAAACATACTTGTACATATAAGGTGTACAGGAAATATACGGAACAATAGGTGCGACTGCTGCCTGGGGTTAGTAGGGTTTTTTTTGCGCTTTCACACGGGGTCAATATTATAATAAATGGTGATAAATCGCTTAATAAAGGTTAAATCTGAATGAAAAATTCAATTGGGAGCGGCTACAAAAGTAATACTGGATCTTTAGGGTTAAATGTCTTCAAGTTTAAAAACCAAATATTAGATTATATTTTTTCATCATTCCCACCAGTATCACATAATATAACAACCATTCCATTAAAAGACGCCGGATGTGCTGAAATATATCCCCC
>JAPSES010063867.1:0-11240 GCA_029822895.1 Maxillicosta whitleyi | reverse complement strand
TCTATCTATCTATCTATCTATCTATCTATCTATCTATCTATCTATCTATCTATCTATCTATCTATCGATCTATCTATTTTCTATCTATTTCTATTTTAACTTTGACTTACTTTTCGCGAAATATAATGAAATCTATTCTGTATCACTGGCAATTTATAAACCAAATTTGGTATGGATTCAACCAATAGTTTTGCTGCTAGAGTGTTAACAAAGAAACAAACTGAACCAAAAATGGGGAAGGGGAAAATAAAGGTAAAATCAAAATCAAATCAAATCAAATTGTATTTGTAACTCCAAATCATAACAGAAGTTATCTCATGACACTTTACATGTGGAGCTGGTAAAAATCAGACTCTGAGGCCAATTTACAGAAACCCAACAGAACCTTCCAGGAGCAAACGCTTGTAATTGGTGACAGTGGCAAGGAAAAAGTCAAGTTGTAGAGCGAAGAATAAGATGAACAACGTTGGGTGGTATGTTAAAACATATGTATGTTTTTTTTTTTAAAAAAAGGCAAAGTCAAAAGAAAAATTCTTTAATACAAGGAGACAAAATATAACAAACCTTTATTCATGAGGATAACTCAACCCCTGATGGTCTGTAGCTGTGATGACTTAGTGTTGAATTGAGTGAAAACAATGGGTTGTCATTGTGTTTATATAAAGAAACTCATGCTGTGTTTTAAAGCTATAACTACCATCGAACTATAATGAAGGTTCCAGACAGTTAATGGAGTCAACTGTCAATGCATTCTGGACAGTGCTCTGTAGAGTTTCAGTGACCTATATGGAATATTTGCAGCCTATTGACACATTGCTGCTATGTTTGAACTACACTATTATGACAGTGACAAATCTCCACAGTACAGGCCACTAAAACCAGTATACCAGGTGATCTAATGTATCACCAAAAACTTATTAAGAAACAACCCGTCTAGTTCAATAACGTCACCTTTTCTGTCTTGTTACCACTAGTTTTGCAAATAACACCAACCTTCTCTAGCCTCATCAATAAAATAGAGGCAAAAGTCAGGTTAAAGAGTTAGAGATGCTGTCAGATAAGGTTTCTCTGCATAGATTGTGTAAGCGTTGGGAAGCGGAACTCCGTTCGTGCCACATGCACTGTTCATTTTCTGATAGTGTCAAACATGTTATAAGTAATATTTACTCAGTGTTAGGCAAGACTCATACCATTTTTATTTTTTCTAAACATACATTTGCATTGATCTGTACAAGTCTACTGTATATGTTTCCACAGTCACTGTTCTAAGTTCTATTGATAATACATTATTTATGTAAATCCATGCATTATAATTAAAGGTTGAGGTGACACTTTATGAGACTTGAAGCAGTTTTATATAGAGTGTATGACATAAATAAGAATGTGAGGACAAAGTAATGAATTCCTCTTTAAATGGCATAGCAAAATCTGTTAGCAGATGTATCTAGTTTTGGTTTTGACCTCTCCTCATGTAAATATTAGTGAAAAGAACATTGATTGCTGTTGAACAGCAAAACCCAGGATGATTTTTTTGTGGTGTCTTCCTAATGAATTACATTAAAACATGACTAAGTATTTCCTGTAGTTAATTTATTGACCATGTAGTTGTTAATAAAAACTCAAACGTTAAAAATTCAAACGTTATTATATCAACACAGAGTAAATTGAAAGAAGCATTACTTTTTCAGCAAAATATTTTCTACATAAAAAAACAAGTGCTTCCATCTACTGTCATTTCTCAAACTAAATGGGCTTTACTGGTGAATCACTGAGCCAGTTTACATGACCATGACCAACTCTAATAACTGGGAGGAGTCAGATAGTTGTAATAATCAGATATAATACATTTACATGCACTTAAGAAATGCAATAATAATAATAATAATAATAATAATAAACCCTAGTTTAGACACTGCAGTCTAATATCGAAAGTTTTTTATATTTACTTCTTCTATTTTTCCCCTTTTTGCCACTTATGAATAAGGAACCAAATATGGTAACTTCATTGACTTTGATTTTCTACGTAACAAGAGACAATAAAGTAATACAGTCTTGTTATGCTCTCCAATAACACACTAAGGTTGATATTTTGAATTCAAGAGTATTTTTGTGAGTGCTCTATAAAGGGTTAAATAACTGTCCTGACCAGTAAAAGTAAGTGTTTTAGTATATGTGAAAATGTAGTCTTTGTCTTGGTTTAAATCACATGCAGTTTTATTTTACACTTTCCTACAGCAAATGTCCCAGATTCCTGAAGTTATAGAAACCTGGGAACAGTAATAAGAGTATAATGAGTTAACTCCAGCATTAGATCATTAAAATGAACAGTGCTGCTCTCTGACTTGCTGTGCCTTGGGCATTGGGAGGTCGCATTTACTGATTTCATGGTGATTTCATGTCTATGCATTTTATATCGGAAAAAAAATAATTGTCAATTTTGTTACTACTTTGTGATAATGGGAAAAATATAGCAATTACTCAGTGCTGCCTCCCCATGGGCCCAAAACTATTAAGTAAGACAGAGTGGGGCTTACTCATGTGTTGGACGAACTTAACAGGATTTTAATTGATTTGTCCTCCAGACAAACCAAGTGCTTAAAAAAAAAAAAAAAAATATATATATATATATATATATATATACAGTATATACAAAAAGATTCAGTATTTACTGTGTTACATTCTAAAGTTTGTTGTAGGACAAATGGCCATAAATTCCATGTAATGCATGACAGTTAGTTGAATAACTGCAATAGCATTTCTTACCATTCCCACATTTAGGTCATTTGAGGATCTGGGGGCTTTGCAGTCTTCAGAAACCCTTTGAAATGAAGGAAATGGCTTATGTCAGCTAACAATTCCCCCTAACTTAAATCGTGTTCTGAGGATGAGAAAAGTGTATCCTTCTTGAGTGAAACACTTGACTGGTATAGAAGGCAAACACACAAAGAAATCTTATCAAATATCATCAGAATTCGGCACATGGGTATGAACGCTAAATGGAAATGTTTTGTCTATGCATTTGCTGCAGACTGTAGCCACAAAAATACATTTAGTTTGTACATTTTATTATTTTTTACGATTGACAGTGTGTTTTATAAAATGTTCTTCTGTTCTGTATTTTTTGGGGTCTGTGAAAAAAATATGTAGGTTTGAAAATGGTACATGTATGGCAGCCGCCAACGCCACAAAATGCACACTTGTACCTGTATCAAAATAGAGTAAAGTACAAAAAGAAACAATATGACAGAAAAATTAAAGAAACACAAATATAATCAAAGCTATGAAAAATAGCCTGAAGGACATGGAGAAAGACTGATGGAGAAGAGAGAACAAGGGGGGGGGGGGGGGGGAGACAGAAGCATCACAGCTTAAAGAAATACCAATACCTTCTGAACCAATTTCCATAAATGGAATGGTTGGTGTAAGAGGGGTTACAGCAGCTGCAGCAACATCACATCTCAGCTCATTACAAATAAGCATAAATTGGCATAAATTATTATGATACGTAATGAAAGTTAATGCCTACAAATACAGATCACTGCTTCATCTATATTTAACAAATCAATCATAAGCTTAAATTATCTATCCATTATCTGTATTTTAAAATGATTATGAAAAATGTAATTAATAGATGGCTACAAATACCATTACTGTTACTTTGTAAAACATAAAAGCAACATTTCCACCAACAAGGATTTTAGTCTCCTCCATTGCATGTCTATTGGCTGTGAAATAAACATGAGACACGCAAACTCCAGGCAGAAATGTCCGTGCTTCCTCGTCAACATGTTAATTTCACATGAATTACTGTACTACAGTATATAAGACCAAGGATATTTCAATGACAGTAAAGAAGTCATGTTATGATTGTCTTTCTTTTCTTTGTCAGATATTCAGGGAGTTCTCAGTGTTCCTGAAAGAACAACACCAAACAGAAAAGTTCAGTTTACGCTACATTTTCATTTGGCAAATATTTAAAATAATGTTAATAGCTGTATGAATTTTATATATATATATATATATATACACACACACACACAGAGAGAGAGAGAGAGAGAGAGAGAGTCATCGTCTACAACATTGATTCACCATTAAAACGCATGGAGTTTAGTCAATGACAGTGGAGACGCTGGGTTCAATGTTCAGTTAAATTCATATTTTGTTGAAAAACTTTAATTTTCTTCATTTTATATTTCTGATATTATTAACTTTAACCTGAGCTTTTACGAACATCTCCATGATTAGTGAATTAAATATAAAAAAATAATAATTTTCATTGAAAAAATGCAAAATACAGAGGATAATATTATAATAAATGGTGATAAATAGCATAAGAAAGGCTAAAAAACAAACAAAAAATCATGTGGTAGCCATATAATAACATACGTTTATTATTTTTACAAATCCAGAAATTTCCGGTACACGTTATCCGAAATCATGTTGAACTTATTCAAACTCATATTCGTTCTGGTTGAATCAGTCGCCCTCTGGTACCTGACAATCCATTTGAAACGTTAAAAGGTTAAATGTTTTCTTCACCTGCTATTCCAGTGTGTTCACTGTTTAACATCTACTAAAGCTAAAGCTAAAGTGCTGTCAAGTGTTCAGAGTTTACACTAACATGCATCAGTGAGCTGTGATATCCAGACCGAAAGAAAGACAAAGAAGTTTGAGCTGTGAAGGTCTTTGAACCGCTGCTTTCTGATAATAACTAAACCAGCCTGTGCATTCATGGAGTGCAGTCAGGTTTTATCCCTCAACAGTTACAGTCAGCTACAGTAGATGATGAGGAAGGAGAAGGCATAGGAAAGTAGACTAGCTTGGCATAAAGGCATCATGGATCATCAGTTAACAATGCTCCTGGGCCTTATGCTTTTCTCCTATAGCACCACTCAGGGCATTCACTAACTTTATGAAAAGGGGCCACGGATTATTTCCTCCAGCCCTCTGGTGCCCATTGCACTATAAAACGCATTTAATGCTAAAGCGTGAATACTATCAGAGCTTTCTTTTGAAATACCCGTGGCCTTCAGCTCTTCTTGCATTATGCCTCAGCTCACAGAATTTGCTGAGAGCCTTACGAACTGTGACATAGTGACACAGAGATTATAAAACACTGAGGATGACTGTTGAGTAAAAAGACCCGGCATTGTCCAAATGTCAGTTTTTCTAGGAACAGTCAGTATATGTTTGGTGTACAGCTCTAGGGTTTCTTTAATTGTTTTTAATAGAAAATAACAAAGAGTTTAATTGTAACCTCACATGCAAAATACACCAGAAAAATGCTGTAGTAAATGATTTTCCTTGGTAGATTTATGGGATAGACAAACAGTGAACAGTCTGTGAAATAATCCCTTATACTTCAACCCACTTTTCATGCAATATTATTTTACAGTTACAGTATGTTATTAGTTTCTTGGTTATAGTGTTCACTTCTAAGGTGCAGCATTCTTCATTTATTTGAATATATTTTTTTTAATCCATTTTATTTTTATTGTCCCCCCCCCCCCCCAAAAAAAAAAACAGCAACTGTTTTTGCCTGCACAATACTACAAAAACAAATCAAACAGTAAACATTTTTTATAATAACAGATAGATTTAACATTGTAAACATGTATATTTAACACTGGATTTCAGTGGTTGTTTACACCATTATTACACTGAAGTGAACAAGTTTAAAATTGTTTAAAATATACTTTTTTTAATTACTTATTTTAGTTTATTTTTTTTTTAAAGTATGAGAATAGGCTGTTATTTACACTGATTTATCTCACTGGTTCTGAGGATGGGGTTGAAGGGGTGGATGAAATGTAAAATTGCATCTGTGCATTTTTTTTTCCCATCCTTCCTCTTTTTTTCTCTCTATCCATGCTGTTTTCTTTTCAATTCTGAATATGAGTTTGTTATATTCATATAAAAAATGAAACATAACATACCAACCAGGGGATTTCAAATCTGTACTAACACTTTACAACAAAAATATCTGAAACAAAAAGAAATGGCTGTTATTTCAGCATCATGGTCATGAAATTTAAATGGTACTACATTGTTTTTCAATATACAAGGGGTTCTCAGGTTCTGCGATACTCAACCTATGGTGTTTCAACTTTATAATGTCTTGTTGTATATTGTCTATAATGTCTTATTTTGCCTCCCATAGTGTAGAGTGTCTGTGTTTGTGCTCCGTAATTTTCTATGTATCCTCACCTTTTTCTCCCTCCTTTTTCATGATCTTCTAGCGATGCTGGTCCACCCAAGAGGAAAGCTGTTACAATGGAAATGAACCTGGATATCATTCATTCCAACTTACGTGGAAATTTGGCATTGCCAGTGTAGCAACGGAATTTGTTCATAATCCGGACACAATTTCTACATACAAATCTGTTCTTGTCCTGTAAAAACTACAGCTATGTTTGATTTAATTGTTACCATTATCTTCTAAATTAAACAACTTTTTATTGAATTTTCACTTTAATTTTTTTATTTTGCAATTTTAAAAATTTTTGGTTTTAATTATAAATTATTTTTTTTTTTTTTTTTTTTTACAGTGTATGTTACTTGTTTGCTTTTAACGTTGAACTCCAACAAAGCTATGCACAAAAATTTCTATGTGTCTGGAGTATTTCTTTGTCCACAAATGGTTAACAAAAATCTTGAATCTTGAAATAACAATCCAAGTGTCATCTTTAGAAAATCAACACATGAATGCTGAGAAAGCAGAACTGCAGGGGAGAAATATAGGCCTCCTCCACAGGAAAAGTACTGAAAATCATTGCAGAAATGACAAAACACAATGATTGTGACAGTGACAAACACACATACATTGAAGAGGTAATTTACAATCAGTGTCTGGGAGCAGGGTGAGGCGTCCTTTCGACCTCCTTCAAAGCTTTCACTGACATTGAACCTGCAAACCCCCAGTAATTTACTGGAACTAGACTCAGACAATCAGGAAACTGGCTTCAGAAACAAAAAGAGGACAAGAGAAAGAACACTTCCAACTGCTGGAAAGCTACCAAACACACAAACAGAAGCCACGTCTGTGAAGTGTTTCAGTCTTGTTTGGATAACCTTCACAAATGACAGCCCACAGAGACAGACTGTCCTGTCATGGTTATGCTGTGAAATTGGTTGCTCCAGAATATCTAGTGATGCCTCACACTGTGACATCCAATTTGACTTCACCTGTTTGGAAACAAAGCAACATTCACTTTGTTTTGTTAGTATCAAATGTCACTTCATACGTCCTAATGCGTTTGCTTTTGTAACCCTAGGCAACGTATTATAAGAATATTTATCCTGGCATTTTAATTGGTTCAGTAGGTGACATGTCACCAAACACAATATGAATAAAAGTCATATTAAGATAAGAGTCATATTACATATCGTATTTATTTCATTGGAAATGGTAGCGATAATAACAGTAACTTTGTGTAGTATTTCATGTTTTTCATCATATTTCAGCACACAGACTGCTTCCTAATGATTGCACAGACTAAAACCCTTAAATTATGTATCTTTAATGGACACACACACACACACACACACACATACACACACACACAACCACTAACTAACACTTTCATGAGCTTTGCTTATCTAGTATTTCACTTCTATAATTATATAATAATAATGTACCACATATTTCAGAGGAGGGTCAGACATCAGAAATGAGAAGGATTATCACGATTATATACAAGTCTCTACACTGTGTTACTAAGAAAGACTTTTGCTTTGAATATTTCTTATAGTAAAGCAGCCAGATCTCCATTTGTATTTGTAGCCTCTGGGCAGCCGCAGTACCATCTGTGCTGCCGTGGTAATGCTTGTAGCAATACACACATACTATGCATCTAAGAATGTCAACTAAAGGCTCAACAAAAGCAAACAAAAACTCTTAAATGAAAATAAGCTAACAGTCTGACACCAGCATATGTCATGAATAATTTCCTTAACCCTTTATAGGGTACTCACAGATATACTCTGATTTCAACCTTAGTGTGTTATCAGAAGACATAACAACACTTTATTATTTCTTTGAATATTTTTCAAAATTGTTTATTATCATGGAGAAAATCAAAGACAATGAAGTTATAATATTTGGTTCCTTGATAAAAAAAAAAAAAAAAAAAAAAAGCAAACAAACACATATATATATCCAGGAAGTGTATATAAGAAATACAATCAAAGCACATGTAAGGTGAAATGAACATGTGTTTTAGAATGTTAGAACATGACATTTCTAAAATTAGACCAACATAAGTGCACACCACACACCTGTCCACATCTGCTGTTCACCCTTTGAACAGCATTCCAAACATTAATACCATTACTTCATGGTATCTCACAAAGCAGATACACTCACTCGTTGCTTTTCCATTAGCTTGTGTGCGAAACCTTACTGATATTAACAAAGTGTTGAAAAAACAGAAGTGGGTAATGTAGGTTTTTCCATTAAATCACAAATGCGATGATTTGTTTACTTTACATGAGAAGTCGTTTCATAAACATGGTGACGAATGTAAATATAGTGTTGATTTACAGATATAGTCATTATTATTATATATTACCCCCTATATTCCACAGTAATTAAAAAATTATTCAGTTTCCTGGTGTGTCACATACCGCACCATGTTTCTGTTAAAACTCATCTTCTTTGCTTGTTGTAACGTCTGTCCACATCTGGGATTTTTATTCACATGACTCTATTTGCAAAAAAAAAGGTCTTTACATTGCTGTTTTGCATAATATACCTATTTCGCAACACTTGAAAAACCACCTCTCATCAGTGCAAAATCTTTTAATCAAAAAACGAGTTTTGGTGAAATTGTCGTTTTTCCATTAGGTACATTTTTATGTAAATTTTAAGTTATATTTGTGATACTTGAGGGTCAATGGAAAAGCGACTACTGTCTGGAGTGACGATAAACATGACAAATTTATGGGTTCTAGCATTTGTGGGGGGCCCATAGAGCAGTGGAGGGGGTCCAGTGGATACAGGCTAGAAGTTGTGAACATTTCGTGTAAGATCTGCTGTGTAAGACAGGCATAGAAGTTGGTAGTTGGACAGTTTCATTTCACAGTACCATAAGTGATGGTATGTACAGACTGCACCCCCCACCGACAAAGAGTCCACAACATTTGCCTTTCATGGGGCTCACTTTGGTAGTGGTGCCCCTGCTCGCTGTTCACACAGAGGTGGACCTTACAGACCCTGTAGACCACATTTAACCTGTGACTGTTGACTCACTGTCCTCACTGGAACTATTGCTGTCACTGTCTTGTAATATGTGCTGAAATTACCAAAAATAGTCACTTGCCTGATAAAGAGTTAAACAAAAGACCAGTGTGACAAATTTGTACCACTGAGCAGAAATAACAGTACAAGCAGTACTCGAGTTGAGGGGGGATGGCATCCCCCCTAAAATAAAAACGGACCAAATCATCCCTTTCTAAAATGGACATCTCTCATTCCATCCCTTGTGCCATGTTAACAAAGAATATGGAAATTACTTCTATTTAACTCTAGAAATAGAGATAAGAGTTAAAGATTCAGATGTTCATTTACAATGTTTTCTGAGGTTTTAATAGATTAATTACAATTAGATTAGTGTTGGAGAACTCTTAAGTGTTAGGGAATAATCAGGACACCAATGACGTTTTCACTTCTTCATATAAAGACTCAGTGCAGCTAGGTAAGTACATACGTGACTGACGTACTGACTCCATTAGGACCCTGTCAAATGTAGATGTCCTCTTAAATCCTGACTTAATATAAACAGACCAACAGAAATAAACAAAGCCCCACCCCTCTCGCATGTGCCAACGCAATGTAACTGAAGAAATCTGAGCATGATGCGCGTCTCGCACTCGCGTTATTAAGGGGAAAAAACCTCCCTCACGTAGTCCAAAATCCGGGATGTTTTACCTAGCTCAGGGAGCCACTATTAAGATCAGGGAGACTCCCAGAACATCCGGAAGACTTGGGATGTCTGAGACACTGACGCAGCTCATCCATAAGAGGCATGGCTGACTCAGTTGTTGACAGGCTCTGAAGACAATTGTCTATGTAGAAAGACTGTTCAATGCAGGGCACTTTCATTTCCTACAGCACTTTCCTTGACATGCCTTTGAAGAGCAACTGTTTCGCAACAGGGGCAGCTTGTGGTACCAAATGGCAAGACTTGCCATTGGTAGACATAGGGCTGCTCCTCTCTTTGCAGGTTCCTCCAAGCAAACCTAAGCAGTGGCTGGTCCTCAGGTAGAAACTGAACCTGGTGGAACACGACTCGGATGTCTCCACTCATGGCAACAGCGTGCTGCTGGAACTGCAGGAGGACCCCAGAGAAAAGAGAGATGGTCCGAGGGTTGGACCTGGGAGCAGCTTCTCGTTGAGAGTGCGACCACCGTGATTGACGGAGCAGTCAAAAACCAAGCGATGCTTGCCATTGTGATGGATGAGGTGATGAGGTATGAACCATGACTCACTGAAGCTGTTTACCTCTTCCTTCTGGAGCTTTGTCACACATCCACCATCAATAATAATAATAACAATTATAATTTATCAACTGAACAAAAACAAAGGCATTATGAAATGATGATTACAAATTTGAACTTTAATTTAGTTTTCTATGAATGATGCTTTTGCTATCAGCTAATCCACTGGAACCCAACCTTTTTTGGTTCAAGACCTCATTTTAACATCACAAATTTCTGGCGACACCAGGCATTCAAATCTGAAACTTTTTTCTCTTGGATATGTCTTAGTGAGGCCAGGTGGGCAAAGACATTTTTATCCATTCTTTGTTCAGTCCAGTTTTCTGACTATGACTGTGTCCTGGCAGTTTGAAGTGTGGCAACACATGTGGTCACATGATTGGGTCAATCAAGATATGTCCTCTCCGAAATTATATCGCACATTTTATTTGAAGAGTTTTATTAA
This sequence comes from Maxillicosta whitleyi, assembly GCA_029822895.1. Lineage (NCBI taxonomy): Eukaryota > Metazoa > Chordata > Actinopteri > Perciformes > Neosebastidae > Maxillicosta > Maxillicosta whitleyi. The sequence continues at coordinate 298 of JAPSES010063867.1, read as the reverse complement.
GAGAAGTGTGTGGTGTTTTAATTATAATGAAATATATATATTGAATGATTAATTTTTATTATTAGTAATTATATTAGTAATTAGTATTTTTTTTTAAATGAATTACTACAAATTTTTTGACCTCAAGGTTGAAAAACACTGAGCTAACTTAATGTTTTGTGTTACACTGAAATGATTACAACTAGAAACTAATGGCCCATGTTTTAACAGGTTAAAGTGATACTCCGGAATTTTGGACATTGGGCCTCATTTCCGAGTCAGCCAGAGTGTAGGAAATGTGTAGAGAAAGTTTTTTTTT
>JAPSES010063845.1:0-11240 GCA_029822895.1 Maxillicosta whitleyi | reverse complement strand
GAGTTGTGAGTATTTATTAGATATTATGGTAGTATTTTACAGATTTGACCCACTTTAATTGAATTGTTCTGTCTATAATATCTAAAATGATTGTTAATATATTAGTTTAATTTTAGCATTTCATAAAGTCATCACAAGGGCCGGACTGGACCCTTTGGCGGGCCGGATTTGGCCCCTGGGCCTCATGTTTGACACTCCTGTCAAACATGTTGTTGTTTTGTGCTTAAAATGTCAGATTTTCCGCAAAATCATCCAGCTGTTATTGTCAAAGATACGGTTGTAATATGTGAATGTCTTCGTGTCTTGTGTCCTCACACATATGTGTGTCTACATCCAGATTTTGAATGCGCTGTATGTTTGAGATAATAAAAACACCCTTTACTGTCCATAATACTGTCTGGGTTATTAAATGTATGGATTTCTTTTGTCAGATATTTCAAACTATTACAGCACATCCACCTGTGCTCCATTCAGCAGATATTTGGATCCATTTAAGAATGAGTGCTATGATTCTGGAGGAGGTTTGGATAGTTTAGTGGTTTACACTGCTGACTGGTGCAGAAGGTTGTCAGTTTGAATCCCCGGTGGGCCCTTTACTCTATACATGCCTATACCTTGTAAGTCGCGTTGGATAAAAGCATCAGTCAAATGTAACGTTATCTGAGACCACCTGTCACAAAAAATTAAATAAATAACTTCATAGTTTATTAAAACTCACTTAGAAAATTAACAGCTGGAATAACAAAATAGTCCATGTTGACAAATAATAACCAAAAACGTCCATATTTGGTGCAGATAACAGTTTACATTCTTACTTCCACTGTTTCTATATACCGTACTTTCCGGACTATAAGCCGCTACTTTTTTCTCACTTTGAACCTTGTGTCTTGTAAAGCGATGCAGTATAGATGTTTACAGGCTAACGGCCTCCAGGGGGCGCTCTAGCATGAAGCACAAAAGTCAGACAGACAGGTGGAAGATGCTAGTTTTACGCTCAACTCATTCACACACTTTCATGGAAAACACACAAACAAATGCACATGTATTTACACTGAAGAAGAGGAGTTCAATGGTTTCAATGGCAGGAGGAAGATGGAGATAGAGATCAATGAGGTTTTTTTTACCAGATGTTTTACTGCTGTGTTACAGACATTGTTTGGAAATAAGCAGTATGTAAATAATCTATTTGTTTACCACCTGTCTGTGTAAATATCTCATGACACAATGTGGACACCTGTGGTTTATAGTCAGATGTGACTAATATTCAGATGAGTCCTTATATTTATAATATGTGTTTGGACATTTATTCAATGCATGATTGTGAATAAAAGTGTGTGCTTTATATATATATATATATATATATAAATAATGGGGGTGGCATTTCCATATGGGTCACTTTTCCAGGGGTGTTACTTTTATATGGGAGGTCACTTTTCCATGAAGTCACTTTTTATGGGGGTTACTATTCCATGGGACGTCACTTTTCCAAAGGGGTCACTTTTCCATGGGTGCTACTTTTCCATGGGAGGTCACTTTTCCGAAGGGGTCACTTTTCCATGGGTGCTACTTTTCCATAGGGGTCACTTTTCCATAGGAGTCACTTTTCCATGGGTGTTACTTTTCCATGGGAGGTCACTTTTCCTGGGGTGTTACTTTTACTTTGGGGGGGGTCACTTCTTCCATCTAACCCTGTTTTGGCCCACGGTCCGTATGTTGGACACCTGTGTGCTGTAGTGTTTGCTCATTTCCTTCATGCCGTAGAACCTGCACCAAAGCCTAGAGTGTGTTATTCTGTCCCTGGCTGAAGCAGATCCATCGTTCTAAACCCGACAGAAGGTAATTCCCAGTGAAAGGTTAAGTCCACTGTATGATCCAATGTGAGGAGACGAGAGAAAAAAGGAAGGAAACAAAAGGTAAACCCGCTGCCGTGTGATTCCGTCTGTCCCCCGTCCTCCATCCGTCTGCAATATGATCACCACACAGACGCTTCTACTTTACCTCGGTGGAAATTGGACGTTTTCAAAAACAACTTTATCATTGAAACGAGCATCTGAGAGAAAAAAACGTGACTCACATGGAATGAACTGTTTATTTAGAAAGCTCCGCCACAGACAGACTTGGACTGGAGACGAACCAGAGTGGATTGACGCTTCACACAGGCCTGTGTTTATTCACTGTCAGCGGAGGATGGACGTGGGGAATCATGTCAACATCATGATGGGTTCTAAACATCAGCCATGAAGGATGGGCTCATCCATCAACTCAACAGGAACCTAAACGTATATATTCACCGCAGGTTCACGCTGAGACTCGACGTCGCTGCTTCCATACTAGACTCCTTAAAGGGGCTGTATATACCATTTTTACTCTTTAATATATATTTGTAAAAAAAAATACTTAATTTAATTAAGTAATTAATTCAATGAAACTTTTTTTTACACTAAAAAAGAGAAAAAATGGTTGTTTTCATTATTTATAGTTTATTCTGATAGTGTTTGATTCGTCTGACCCACTTTAGATCAAATTGACCAAAAATTATTTGATTGTTGATATTTTCAGTGTAAAATTTTGTTTCACTAATTCATCCCGCGGGCAGGATTGAACCCTTTGCTTGGCATGAATGAATGGATCAACCTTCAGACATCGCTGGAGGACCGGCCAGTTGAGCTCAGAAGGCCATTATTTGAGCTCCTTGACAAAAAAGTGCACTTCTTCCAAATGTACGTGGACACACCGCACTACCGCGTATCCCAACCCTATTGTCACCCGGTGAGCGGCTCGATTACATTGTGCAACCTGCAGCATCACAAAACTAGAGCTGCAATGCAGCGGGCTGCAGATGATTACATCAAGTACATTGAAGACGCCACACTCAAAATGGTCGGCCAGTTGTCTTCCAGGATCGAATATGTTGCTCTGTTCAATGACAGAAGTGGAATCCCAGGCCACTTCACACCATATCATCATTTTAATACTGTGGCGCTGGAGGACCTGCTTAAAAAATATCCAGTGATTGTGCCGTTTGAAGACAGACGGCATCTGGTGACCACCATTCATTACACACTGGACTACATTGAGGCCACACTGTCAAACCTGCTGGAAGAAAACAAGGGCAGAGGTGGGTTTTTGCCGGCCTGGATGGCCTACCAGTTGGAGATGGCTTACGAAGAGGTAATCTTTGGCCATCCTCTTTCAGTAATGGATAGGCCCTATAGTGCAACACTGGGTCCATGCAGTGTGAAAGAGCGCAGCCTCACACATGTCAGGGGATTCTTGGGGCTAAGCAGTTTCATCAGTGCCACAGTGGCTGAGAACCCCCCTCCCTTTGACACCTGGACCAAGAACACAGAGCTGAAAGCCAGGGTCAGATGATTGTTTCCTTTGACTACGACCCTGGACTCAGCTCCAAGCGTAGTTGGAGCAGCAATGGTAAGGGTCATTTTGGGGGACCTTTTAAATGACAAAATGCACTACAGAGCCCTGCAATCTGAGAAGCTCCCACCGGGCCTTAGCCTCACTGGCAGCTTCAAAATTGAGGCTCTCTCGGAGCAGTTGGCGAACAAATTCCAGTTCCACTATCCCCATACCTTTGAGATTGGGAGGAACATTGGTCGCGAGGCTGCCCACAATGTGACGCAATATATAAAGGAAGGCTTTGAAGAGCTTCAACTGAAGTTCTTCCCATTGATCAGCGTGTCTGACAGGAGTAAGCATATGTCTGTCCAAAGGTCTGCCAACCTGTATGTTGCATGCCACAGTGAAGCGACTGACCCACCTCATGATGTCAAATTGACCACCCTGGCAGTGGAGGTTGCAGTGGAAATAGAGCGCAGGAGAATTACATTTGGCAAAAATCTTGACAAATACAGGGCCAATGGAATGTCATGGCTGGATTCAGTTATCCGAAGGCTCCCTTCACTCCCCAAGTCTCAACGTCTGACACAGATAGCATTCATATCCTGTGTTGGGCTTCACATGAACGGGGAGTATGTGGATTACTTCAACTTGAAGAAGCTGTTGGAAGACATGCCATTGAGCCAGGTCATGCTGTAGAAGTGCCTTATCCTAGGGCACGATCTCATGGAGAATCTGACGGCAATGAAGCTATGGCAATTGCACCATTCCATACCGTACAGAGTGCCTAAGCTTCAAGTCGCAACTCCTGTTGTCGCCAGACATTCTCAGGGGTTCAAAGAAAAGATACAGGAACCGGACAAGATTGTGTCATTCCAGGACAGACCTGAAGATGTCCCTGCAGTCCAGTCTGTCAGCAGAACCCTAGCCAGGGGAACCAGCATTAAATGGAATGCCAAGAACTGGCACTTTTGAGGCCTTACAAGAAAGGGTTGACCCACAGGCAGGCATATCAAGAGTATGTGAAAGACTGTCAGGAGATGGGATTCCATATCAGGAGCGTAGAGGCCTTCACCAAGAATTGGCGACTGGCCATGTCAAGTGATTGAAAAAGAACTGTTTTGGTTTACTGTTTTACGTGTTTGTATTTGAAATATATACTCCAAAGTTCGAGATGGAGAACATGTAGAATAATTTTTTTTTCAGTTTTTAAATAGGTTTTAGGTTTTTAGTAAGGTTTTAGAGTTAAAAAAAAAAAAAAAACACCAAAAAACCACCCTGTGTGGACCAAAAAAACAAAAAACAAACAAAATTCCTCCGTATTTTGCATCTTTACAAGAACTTTACCTTGACGTGGTGTTGGGGCTTACGACCTGATGCTCAACCAAAGAGTTCAAGCTAGGTTTAGGGTTAGGGTTAGAGTTAGGGTCAGGGTTTTGGACCCCGGGCTGCATGTTTTGCACTGACTGTTTGTTACAGGTTTTTATACTATAGATAGGTTTATATTTAGATAGGTTTTATACTGTGAACAGTTTTGTTTTATAAGCGTATTTATAATTGTTGCACTGTGGAACTGAAGCTGCACCACAATGTCATTGTATCACACAATGACAATAGAAGCAATCTATTCTATTCCATTCTATTCTATGTTTGACATCACTGATTTAATCAGTCAGTGACACAGTCTGTGGATATGTAGTGTTGTTGGTTGAACGTCACATACCAGGTGTGACGTCCCTCAGCTCTTGAGTTCGGAAGATCAATACTACGCAGAACCACATTAAACACCACAGAAGGTAATTCAGAGGGAACAGTGAGGGCAATTCTTGTTCCAAGTTTAGAATAAATGTGGTTTTCTTATATATCATGAATCACATTAATCGCCTTTTCTCTGTGAATGTGAGTAAAATACTCCCCAGAGGCAAAAGAAGGAAAAGCATATATTGGGAAAATTAGCATTCTAACACTATGAAATAGTACGTTTCTTTGGGCTTTTCCCTTCAGGGGTCGCCACAGTGAATCAATTACCTCCATCTAACCCTGAAAATCCATCACTTTAACCCATAAAGACCCAGTGCTACCTTTGTGGCAGTTCCCAGATGATATTTTTCCCTCTATATTTGACATTTTTTAATTGATTGAACACCATTTATTGTAAAATAATCCTCCGTATTTTGCATCTTTACAGTGAAAATCAAGTAAGTACGTTTCTTTCGGCTTTTCCCTTCAGGAGTTGCCACAGCGAATCAGATTCACATGTTGATTTGTGAGTGGTTTTTAGGTCGGATGCCCTTCCTGACACAACTCTCTGTATTTATCGGGGCTTTGGATTGGCACAATGACACACTGCCCCCTTGTGGCTACAGGTATAGGTGTGTGTAGTGTATAAGGCCTTACCCAAGGGCCCACTTAGGATGACCACCAGCATGAAACAGGACAGGCGGACACTTGTGGAGGACCCCCTAAAGTGAAGATGGGGGGGGTTGAGGAAAAACAACTTGCAAATGTGAGCGGAGCTTTTGATTGACAGCAGCTGCACGCATCAGCTGTGTGCGCAGTGTGAATATTTGAATACGAGATACCTGTAAGCTATCTTTACCTGTAAACATCGCAGAGTAGCAAGTGTAAATAATGGGTGGGGATTGATGATGATTAATGCAACGGTGGCGGACGAGGGTCTGAAAGGAGGACAAAATGTGAAAAAGGACACTTGACAGACAGCTCTGAAACCAGACTGTCCGGACGAAATCCAGATGAATGGTCACCCTAGGCCCACCTGAGAGTTGAACCGGCCATCTTCCGTACCAAGTTCAGTGGGGTAAACCACTAAGCTACCCAGTCGCTATTTTTGACAATAATTACATCCATCCATGGCTGCAAAAGTAATTATGCATCAGCGTCATAAAAACGTTGTTGCCCTTTTTGTTGTCGTAAATGATGAGAATAAATGCACACAAGAAGAGAAGAGAGAGATCACCAGAACCAAAGAAGCGATCTGGATTGACTGATTCATTCACCCACCGAGCCATCGTCACAGTAAAAAGTGTCACGTCTGTTAAACGGGTTTAAGATTCAGATCCAGACCCTGAAGTCCATCTGAAGTGGCCTCATTCCTCTTGACACATCGTTCATGTTGGACGGCAGATTAGTTATAATGGCTACAGGTATAGGGCTGTGGAGCATAAAGGGCCTTACTCAAGGGCCCACCTGAGGATCGAACTGGCCATCTTCCGCACCAAAGCCAGCATGAAATGGTATTTCAAATATAAAAAATATATATAATTTTGTCATCGTAGCTGTAACAGAGTACCTGTAAATGCCAGACCTGCCTACAGAGTGAAGTCTATGTGTGGGAGATGGTGCGTTGACACTCCTTTTGATGTGCCGTCTGCTAAGAAATGCCATAAAGCTTGAGGGTAACGTAAAGAGCCTCTATGAAGTTATGAAAGATGCTGGTGAAGCAGGTCAAAAAACCGCTGCAAAAGCAAGCAATCTGTGAACAACACCAAAGTGCACCTTGTTTCTGAATGACTCCTGTCACCGGGCCTTAATCTCCTGAGCAGAACTGATTCGACTCCACATACCCATGTTCTGGAAAAACAACCTCTTTAAGTCGAGTAAAACGTCTCTCATACAAACAACATACTGAACGCTCAATGAAAAATCTACCCGACGTGCCCTTCAGCTGTCTTTTATGCAAAGCGGCGCCACAGGAATGACTCATGCAACATTTAATATCATGTTTTCACAATTCCATCCAGAGAAAGTAATAAAAGAAATGTCATGTTTTTTTGTAAAAGATACTTACCTCGCCTTTGCAGCCCATAATTAAACACCACTGCCACTTCTTCAAAGCGTCTGGACGAGTAAAAGTAAATACCGGTTTTGTTCGTGCAAATCTAATCTGTAATATTGCAAATAAATTACACGACCCAATTATGCGTCTTGTTAATGATGTGTATGTTTAAGACTGTGGTTCATTCCCGGTTCAGAAAAATACAACTCTGTTAATAATAGTTAAAGCAAAAGTGTGTGTGTGTGGGGGGGGAGTGCACTTTCAATTAAAGAGATTAGTATTTAATTTTCCACCGAAGCTATTGAGCAAAAGCAGGATCTAAATGAAATTTTCTTTTTTTGTGTGTGTGTGTGAATTGCAAGTGTTTGTAACAGGCACAGTCGCAGAATAATGTCAGTGTTTTTATTCATATAGTTTGTTTTGAACTCTTACATCTTTTTGTATTACACCAACTTATACAATACAATACTCAATTATTGTTAAAATTTTAAACCCTGTAAATGTCGCGTGTATAATGCAAACACACCATATTATTTGATGCAAACAAAAAAAGAACAACATTTTTTAAATACTATATAAAAATCTGAATATTTACAGCTGCAACCCACCCAAAAAATTTGCAAATGCAAAAATTTTCACTTGGCAAGATTTCTTGTATTAAATAAGTTAAGTTTAGAAATAAACATGTGTACAGATGTATGAACACTGAAAATAAGAAATAAACCCTTAAAACAAGATAAATTATCTAACACTCCTACATCCAACTGTTTTTATTTTGGTAAGAATCAAATTATTTGCAGTGTGCTCCTTCAAATTAAAGTTTCTGAAGGTAGGGGGGGGGGGGGGCTGCACAACAGTGGGATGCTTAGTGGAATTAATAAAACATCAGTAGCTTTCACTTTTACGTTCAGTAGGGATGCACCTGTTGGGTTTTTTCAACCCGTGGGGGTTTTCTGGAGTTATTTGACTCAACCCAACCCAACCCAAATAAAACTGACAGAATTAAAATAAATAAATCACAAAAAAAAAAACCAACAACTTTTGAATGGTATTGAATTATATAAGTACAAACTGTATATATTTGACTTTACAGACACCAGAGGGTTAAAGCCTGAAAGGTGTTCCCACTTTTCTCGAACATCACCATTGACTGTCCGTCCAGCCTCGGTGGCAGAAAGTATGTGTATTGAATTGCAATTTGTCTGTAACAAACTCAAACCAGCATCATCCAATTACCTGCTTCCCTGCTTAGAAAAACAAGAACCAGAGGACGGCAGATACCCCGGCTCTGGAAAAATCAAAAAGTGGTACTTGTTACTGATGTTAGTTTGGCCGCTGACAACAGAGGCGTCAAGTAGCTTCTCAAGTACTTTACAAGAAGGAAGGATGGAAAAGACGGACGGACAGGAGACGACACAGCTAATGGCAGCACTCCAACATAAAACTGATCAACTGTAGCAGGTGGAGAAAAAAAAACAAAAAAAAAAACAGAACGGTTTTGCAGAAACTGTTAACATAATTATTTGTCTATTTCTTTACTTAACCCAAAAAAAGACCCTTAAAATCTGATTTTTGTGACAGTTCCCAAGTAACTGTTCCCATATATTTAACCTTTAAGTGATTTATCACCATTTGGGTAGATAGGTAGGTAGGTAGGTAGGGTAGGTAGATACTTCATTGTGACAGACCCGAACTCAACAGTTGGTTAGAACCAGGTTGACATTAATACCCTGTTTCCACTACATGGTACCGGCTTTTTTGCGTTTCCATTACGAAAAACGTTTTTGGTACCTCCACCGTGGTTCCAAGCAATACTAAACCATGATATAGAACCAGTGCAAACACTGATTGGTCAGACAGTTTTTTCTCTGTGACCCACCGTTTTTATAAAAATCAGAGCTAGACAGTAAATAGTGATACATGAATCCACATCATAACAGAACAAAACGACACCATGGACGGTCGAAGTCAAAATTCGAATGACAAAAACACGCAACGAGTGAGTTTTCTGCAACTCTCTGAGCAGACAAAATGGTAATAACACGCCGAATCGGAGTAACGACTCAAGCTGTATATAGACCAATAAACAAACAAATATCTATATTGCGACCTTCTTGTCCTTCTTTAAAGTTTGTAGGGAGGCAGAGATTAGGTCCTGTATATTTGTGGCGCGCTAAAGCTCTTTGTCGAAAGCACGCCAAGTCAAAGTTAGTTTGCGGCATTTATTGCGGACAAATAGCCACACAACCGCTTCTCAGTACACACGCACACAAGTTGGTGAAAGGTGCGCTGTTAGAATGTGTAAAAGAAATTTAACCGAAATAAGGCGGTCAACAAAAATTACAGCTACCTAACTCGCCTCTCTTCTGCCCATGCAGGTGATTTAGTCACCTATAGAACTCATGGGTGTCACTCTGGTTCCCATGTGACCCAATCCTTACACATCACCGTGGCAACCAGACCAGACAACTTAAAAGACGAATAAACCACCAGTGATAATAAATATGTGTAATAACACTTATCATATACCTTGAAAACCTCAGTAAACCAGTACTGTGGTCATTTGTTTTCCGGTGAATCTTATTAAAATACGTAACATTTAGCACATTTCGTCTTTGAAGTGGATGATTTGTAAAAACTCGCAGACCAGTGATATGAGAAAACCTGAATCCGAACAGACCGACATTTGGACGGACTGTGGCAGTGTCTTCATCCCCCAGACAAAAATCCTAGAGCTGCTTCCCAAACGGTGAATAATGACACGGCTCCTGGGACGCCGTGACAGCACCCAATGGGGATTTTTACTGGGACGCGAGGACGCTTTCCTGATTCACAGCTGAGAGCCCTACATTCAAATGAAGCTCATTTGGATGCAATATTTAAAACACAAATCCTCCGAGCCCAGAGCGTCAGTCATTAATTCAGTCTCACAGGATCAGCGGCGTGAAAGGTCGACCGATGACATCATGTTTCCGAGGCTCGATGCTCAGATGTATACCTTGGGGAGGCAATAGATTTGTAAATACTCCACTCGCTGCTCAAAATAATCTGAGTAGTAATAAGCAAATTTAGAGGAATTTCCATTTCAGAGGGTTTAGACAGCGGCTATATATAGCGCTTTCACTGGGATTTTTATGATGTTTAACAGCCACTGTTCGACATCCATTTACACACTACTGAGTCTCAACAGTGATGTGGCATTCAATGAGCGAAGATTCAAGAATTTCCTGCAAATCAACACATGAATGCCACATGAATGATTCTGATTAGTGGGTTATTGCCTGTAATGAGGCGTACGAGCCAAGTATGGAACAACAGTGGCTACCAGCGTACCCACGAGAGATCACATCGTCCAATTTGCTGGCTCTTAATGAGTACAAAGACTAAATTTAATGTTATTATTGTCAAGTATTATCGTCATCTGACATCAGTAGTGGCTTTTCCCATTGGACATCTGTGCAAAACTTTACCGTTATTTACTAAATGTTAAAAATTTTTTAAAAAAAACGGAAGTGTGCAATGTTGGTTTTTCCATTAAATCACAAATGCGATGATTTTTTTATCGTGAGACACAATACGAGAAGTCATTCCATAACCACTGTTTTGATGATTTCTGAGAGTTCATTTATTTTCTGTGGCTGTATAAACATGTGGGCTAACCAGTATAAAACTAACCAATGCAATGTAGTATTTATCACAATATAAACTATATTACAACATTTGACATTATTGTCTTGTATCCCAGACCCCTGTTACAAAACACCTGAAGGTAACGTCCTAATACCATATTATCCACTTTGGACACATTTTAGACTTTAGTCCTTCTTGACTGGATAACCATTGTTTTAGATTCCTTACATTAGTACCATTACACCATCATTACATTAGTACCTTTACTCCATCATTACATTAATACCATTACTTCATCATTACATTAGTACCTTTACTCCATCATTACATTAATACCATTACTTCATCATTACATTAGTACCTTTACACCATCATTACATTAATACCATTACTTCATCAATACATTAGTACCATTACTTCATCATTACATTAGTACCATTACTTCATCATTACATTAGTA
>JAPSES010063834.1:0-11240 GCA_029822895.1 Maxillicosta whitleyi | reverse complement strand
TTAAATTGGTATAATCCTTCTGTTATTTAACCCTCTAAAACGTACACAGCTATCTGCAACCATGAGTATCTACTAATCTAAAATGTCTACTAACTTTTGATCCACTAATACATTTAAAAAGTTCCAGGAAAATTCAGTTTGTCAGCTTTCCAGCAGCATCAGATGTGTGATTGATTTACTGGTGAAAACCGTGTAATTTGACAAATGACAGTGCTTGAAAACACTTATTTTATGTTCAGTTAATCATATGTTTGGCTGAAAATGTCACTCTTTCTGAGTTTTCTGCTTTAAAAAAAACCCATAAAGGACTCGGAGGGGAAAAAATTAATGTTTCGGGGGAAAAAAATGCATCAGTGTCATGCTGTTTTTTTAATCTAGACAGTGTTTTCATAAAAAAATCAGAAATGTGTATTCTCCTGGGTCTGTGGAGGTAAATATTACTCTTGACCCATTATTGACATCTACATCATCAGTAAATTAAATATAAATACAGATTTTCAGTGAAAAATTCTGCCAATAATATTAGAATAAGTGGGGATAAATCACAGAGGAATGGTTAAATGTAATTTGTAAATGGCTACAAAAATAGTTCTGTCTTTTTGGGTTATGATGCATTTTGTGCACATTTGACCTCCTCTATATGCCAGCCATTATGAACTCTTGTTATGTGATGTGAAAATAAATGTTTAAGCATTAAACCCCTTTTTGTCCTTCATTTTTAGACAGTTTGCCTGTGGAATCTTCATAATGTACCCACAGGGGACAGGGTTGATCCCCTTTCAATCTTTACCGGCCACACGGATGTGGTGGAAGACGTTGCTTGGCGTTTATCCCATGACACAGTGTTTGGATCTGTATCACATGACAACAAGTTCATGCTGTAAGAAACGTGTTCTATACTTTAAAAATACGTGTTTGTCATTGCTCAAATGATGTAAATGACACTGCTCTGCCTCGTTTTCATCAGTTGGGATACTCGTGAACGCAACACTGCCAAACCTACCCATTCAATACATGCTCATAAAGCAGAGATCAACTGTCTGTCATTTAACCCATTCAGTGAAGTTTACGTCGCCACTGGTTCTGCAGACAAGGTAAAGCAATGCTCCATGAAATATCAATTTTAGAGTCAGTTTTTGATGTTAAAAGGCTACAGTATTGCCCCAGAAGACTGCCATCTAGCTGATATGTCCCCAAACTCACAGACAGTAGCGCTCTTTGACTTGAGAAACCCAAAGGTGAAGCTACATTCCTTGGAGTCGCACAAGGATGAGATCTTCCAGGTAAGAGCTTTGACACTCCAAACATTTCCTGGAAATAATGGCAACTTTATATCTTCTGTTTAGATCTGTATCATCTGTTGAAATATGGCATAAGGCAATAAAATACAAACATTTGAGTTTTTAGACTAAACATTTGCAAAGGCTCAAAAAGAAATGAGATGAAACCTCCAGATTGAAAATCAATAGAAAAATGGCAGCTTTTCAGAAGGGACACAAACTTTCTGCAGCTTTAGGGCAGTAATTTGGATTTGAGGACATCTTAACAGCAATCAGTAATTACAGCTAGCTGAAACTCTGTCGGGGTAGATTTTGTACAGAATGAAAACCACAGGAGATGATAGAATTCCTGTGTCTCAGCGCACTTCAATTACAATATGCTCAGAGGTGATTATGGAATTTTTACCTTATGATGCTGAAAAAAGTCAAATTATAGACCTTTTTTTTTTTTTTTTTTAAAGGGGTTATGTTTTTGCTAAATCCACTTTTATTAGTGTTTTGTATGTTTATTTGTGTATTTAGACCCTAATAGTTTCTAAAGTCTGAGTTTGAACCCTCCAGGTACTACAAAACTATCTTCATTTTGGCAAAAATCAAGTGGATTTCTACAACTCGTTCTGAAATAAAGGCCGAAAAAGAAAAAGCAGGAATTCAATGATCAAACATACAATTGACCAAGAACTTACAAGCAATCTCAACATGCAAACAAAAACAAATTAATACATACAAAAGGGTTCTTGAACATGAGTTCTCTGTAAAAAGTTCTTCATATAGTTTGATAGTTTTATCACATTTGGAGGGATCTATAACTTTAATACTGTGTGTGTGTGTATACTGTTGAAATTTAGCCAGGAGTCTGTGTAAACTGGAGGGTCACAATTTTAATTTTTTATTTCCTACATTTTTGCACATGAGGTCAAGACTTCTGACGAACATTTCTCAGAGTACGACATAATTGTTTGTCAGCAGCAGTGGTTATAGTCAATACTGAAATTATGTCCAAATATTGAACTGATTACCTGAAATGTACAGTTATTGGTTGTACGGGACAGAATAGCACAGCCAACAACCTGGAGGGGGTGGGGCCTAAAGTGGCTCATTTGCATTTAAAGGGCCAGCGTTCAAATCCACCCTTCTGGTATCATTACTCAGAAATAGTGTTGAAGATGAACCTGTGGAGTTGAATTAATGAAGAATTCAGACCCAAGCAGAGCATTTATTTATGTAGATCACAGGGAAATGTTTAAAAATGCATAATTCCATTTTTAAAAGGCAAAATTTCACTCCTTGACATGTAAAATATTTTTTCTAACATAGATTTGGAGTGTGTGGTGCCTAATTTGTGTTGTCTTCCTGGCTGTTTCAGGTCCAATGGTCACCCCATAACGAGACCATACTGGGATCCAGTGGAAGCGACGGCAGCATCTTCATATGGGACCTCAGGTAAGCATCCGAGTCATATTTTAGAATCAACTGGTAAAAAGCTAAATACTTCTGTCTGTATCTGTAGTAAAATTGGTGAGGAACAGTCACCAGAAGATGCAGCGGACGGCCCAGCTGAGCTACTGGTAGGCCCCTTTTCAGTTGGTTAGCGGTAGATTAATGAGGACGATTAAATGCTGGTCTGATGTGATGTTGTCATTTCATTGGTGGTGCTAAACTAGAAAAGCATTCAATATTTCTAAAGGAAAATGACTACTATCATTGAGCAAAGTCAGTGAAACTAAGATTATCTTTTTGATTTGTGACGGCTAGAGGGATATGTCATCTTCTAAGCGCTTTTTCAGTCTTTCTCATAACTTCAGAAAATGATACTCGTTGAGAGAATATATTTTGGCTTTAAAATTTGGAATTTGGCATAAACCTTCACTTTGACTTGAAATTAACATATAATTAGCAGATTAGGAAGAGTTTTTTTACGTGCAATAGGACTTTGATCTTGTGATATCTCAGGAACCTTGTGGGGTTTTTCCCACTTGGACTGAAGGATGAACTGGCTACAAATATTTGATTTTAAAAAGGTCATGAATTAATTGCATATTTCACTAAACCCACTTTTATTAATCTTTGGTTAATTTATTTGTGTATTTGGACCCTAATATTTCAAAACATTTGAATTGAAACACTCCAGGTGCTGCAAGACTATCTTTATATTAAATCCTTCTTGTTAAGTCTATGACTAGTTATGTCATGAAATTTGCACATATAAGGTCAAGACTTCCAATAAACAATTCTCCGAGTACAACGTAATTGTTTGTCAGCAGTAGCAGCTGTAGTAAAAATTGAAAATATGCCCAAACTTTGAGCCGATTACCTAAAATGTTCAGTTGCTGGTTGTATTGACGAACACAAGTGGTTGAACATGACAGCCAACAACCTGGAGGGGGTGGGGCCTGAAGTGGTTTGTTTACATTTCTCATGTCAAAACTCAAGAATTCAGACCCAAGCAGAGCATTTACAGTTTATGTAGACCATAGGGAAATGTTTTAAAATGCCTAATTTCATTTAAAAAAAAAGTAAAATCACACTTTTTTAAGCAAAGAGTATATGAAGAAATATGGTCATAAAAGGAGCAAGTTTCTAATTTAATAAATTCTGTACTATCGGATGCAAAGACAACAACCACCTGACATTGTCATTGTATACACGAGCACCTCGCAGCATCAACCAATGAACAAACATCTCGGTAGACGGATAACTTGGATCTCCACCTCAACACTATTGCACCCTAGTAATGAAAACTGTTTCTACTTGTATCGACCAGTTTGTTCATGGAGGCCACACAGGTAAAGTCTCTGACTTTTGCTGGAACCCCAAAGTGCAATGGGTCATGTCCTCTGTTTCTGAAGACAACGTCTTGCAAATATGGGAAATGGTGAGTCAAACATGTTTAGTGGTGCTCATCTAGATCACACCGTTAATTCTGTGAAAGGTGTATTGTCTGAGATTGTTTTAATTGTCCACTGTCACAAGTATATGTATCATGATAATGTGGCGATTATGTAATGTCTGAAGTGTTTTCTATCCCTTGTCTCATTTGCAAAAATGCCAAATGTAGAAGTGGTTGTAAGAGGGAAAGTTATGATCAATGTTTCCTGACAATTCGGCTATTTACAGTAAGGGGAAAAACCTGCATATTCTTGTTGTAATTTAGAAAAAAGCTAAATTCAGTGAGTGGTGCATTCTACTTAAGTTTCAGTTTTAGTTACAGCTACAAGTACTACCACTTTGTCAGTATTTTTATAACATATTTGACCTTTTAAAAAGTTAAAGGTTAAGAATGTACTAGTATTTGTTATTACCATGAAACTTCAAAAATCAGATGGAACCTGACATTGACCTGTAAGTAAATTAGTGGCTTGTGACTCAATTAATTTTTCTCTTTTTTTTTTATATATATAGGCTGATGAACTCCAACAGAGTCAACCTTAGAGCTCAACACACCCTTTGGACCAGTGGTTCTCAAATGTGGTCCTCATGGCCCAATGTCCTGCATGTTTTCGATATGTCCTTCCATCACACCTGGTTCAGTTAATCATCAGCTCTGCAGACGCCTGATAACGGTAATGACTGATAGGTGTGATGGAAGAGGGAAATGTCTAAAACAGGATACCGGCCCACGAGGACTGGAGTGTAACACCCCTGCTTCAGACCATTTGCAGTGTGTTATGGGGTCTTTGTGGGAATAGGACTACCTCAGCAGTTCATGCAGTTGCTTCCTTCCCATCATTCCCTGTTTTACCAGTGGGATGGTTTACAACAAACCACTGAATACAATCAAGTAGGATGAGTACAGCCCAGGCAGTCCCTTACATCGTCACAGCAGATGTATTTTTATATTTAAGTTAGTTTTTGTTTTTTTTTGTATTTATGAAGTTAATTTCCTATAATGCAAGTTAGTAATGAAATGGACAGATCTCAAGTGTTCATTAATTGACCCATGCACTTTTAAATCCAGTCTTATACTGATGTCTTCACATAACATATTTTAAAGCCATTACTTATGTCTGTTCACCACCTGGAGACTTTTTTTTTTTTTTCACACGAGCTGCTCCTGAAGGAAAACTGCATTTCCAAGCAGTTCATAAATTCTCCTCATTGAATATTTAATATGTTGAACATTCTGCGTAAAATTTCCAAAAGGATTCATTAACTCTTGAAAAAATGTTCTTTCATTAATGTTTATTCGTGCTATTATTTAATAAAAATGTCTCTTCATTGCAAGTGTGATGTTTAATGAACAGCTAAGGTCCAAAGTATTCTAAAATGACCTTCTACTCATCCTTTTAGTGGACACCTCATGTTTCACTGTTGTTTTTTTTAAGTGTCTGGTGTCATGTCTTGGCTCTTTCCATCTCCTGAGTTTACTCTTGCTCTATTACTTTGTCCCAGCGTTTTAACTCTCAGCTACGTTGTCCTTATATGTACATGAACCCCTCTGTGCTTCATCCAGACACATTAAATGGCACTCAGGTTACAACAAATACAAAGCCTTTATTCATGACAAAACCCCATTTACCAGCAGCGGTCAAGCTCGACTTCAGTGTTTTCTAAAAACAGCATCACTTGATGTGTTTAAAGTGCATTGGTTAAAAGTGTTACACAGAAAGCACATCACTAAATCAACCTAATTTTAATGTGACATCAGGATGAACATAAGATTATGTTTTTGCCTCATGGCCATGCGTATGGTTCTCAATAGCAGACCTGTAAGAAGAATAATTAAATTAGATATGTTTTTTGCAAATTAGCTGAAAAATACAATCTTGAAAATGAACTTGCCTGTACATGAGGAGTTTTTTGTTAAGCCTCTCCTTCAGCTCCTCCATCTCTTTAGTGTTTTTCTTCTGAATGTTTAACTCTGTCCTCAGTTCTCTGCTTCTCTCCTCCAGATAGTGCACAGTCTCCTGTAACATCACACATGGCTTTAGTTTCCTTAAGCTGATTTATTCATTCATAGTTCTACACTTGAACCTCTTCATTTACTGTCACTTTTTTATCTTTCTGTCCATCTCTAATCCTTACCTTATACTGCCCCACATCCTCTCTCCTGTGAAGGTGGATTAGTTTGAGTTTTTCCTCCAGACAAGCCTTCTGGAGCTTCAGCTTTTGGATCTCCTCCCTCAGTGGGCTGAGCTGGGCTTTCATTTCCTGGGCCTGTTCTTTGGCCTTCACCAAACCTCCAGTTGCTGCTTCTCTCCTCTTCAGCAGTGCCAGCAAAATGGGTTCATACCTGTCCAAGATGCACATAAAAGCTCAGTGAGGAATGAGGAAAAAGTAGTGGATTTAACTTTTGGGAAATAGCATTTTTATGAGCATTTAACCCATAAAGATCCAAACATCTATCACCATCCAAAAACATCTACTAATCTAAAATGTTTAATACCTGTTGATCCACTAATCCTATTAATACATGTAAATACTTGGTGTAAAATATAGTTTGGCATATTTTCATGGTCATCAGATATGACCTATTTGGATGCTCAGAAGCTTCGTAGTTACCGCAGAGACACTATCTTTACCAACATTGATTGACCAGTAAAACCCATGGAGTTTAATCAGTGAAGTGGATGGACGTGTTTGGTTTATGTTCAGATAATGATAGATTTCACTGAAAACATTTTTCTGCAGTTTTCTCTGTTTAAATAACCCTCAACTTTACTCCGAGTTTCATGAACATCTTCATGATCAGTCATTAAATACAGAAAAATACCTAATTTATACTGATAAAATACAAAATACAGAGGATACTATTAGAAATGAATGCTGATAAATCACATAACAAAGGTTCGATATAGAGAAAATTTCATTTGAAACCTGTCATAAAAGTAGCTGACTTTTATGAAACATAATCATAAAAGTATATTTTAATGCCAAGAAATGTGGCCACATTACCAAATACAATAAAAAGTTTTTTGTTTTTTTTTAAAAAGTAGGAAAATCTGACAGATATATAATGTGTATAATCATGTATAGGGTATTTTTTTCATTTGGGACTGGTTGTCTGAAACCCTAAATCTTACTAAAATCATACAGAAATGATATTTCCATTTGTACCAACAGTTTTGAAGAGGAAGTATTTAACATCCTCCTCTTTCATGGGTGCATACATATTCCCATTATTGACGTCAGTATGTTAAAAAGAAGTGTAATTTTAAGGAACTTCTCTACCAAATACCCATTTTCTTTAATAAATTTTAGCAAATTATTGCAGATAATGTAACTTTTATATAAGGTTGTGCAGAACTGCTACCTAACCATGTGCTGACTGGCATCTTTGAGTTAGTCTTGAAATGATCTAAAAACGGTCACTATTGAAACAGAAATGTCTGATAATATCAAACATGCAGCCACAGACATGAAAATGCATTTTAGCAATATTCATCTCACATCCATCTCATTTTAGTTTTGAATAGATAGAAGGATCTGTTAAGCTTCTATTCTTTTTTTTTTGTCGTCTTCCTTCTTCTTTGTACCGTAGTATGCTTTAGTCCAGTAGAATTACCCACCCACTGACCTCACCTTTGCTCCAGTGCTTTCAGTCCACCCTGCACATACTGCTGGATGTCCCCACAGGAGTGCCTCCTGCACTCAGTCAGCTCCTCCTGAGTGTTGAAAATCTGGGTGGAAGTTGTGGTGTGAATCTCTGCTTCTAGGTGTAAGACCTGCTGTTGATGGGTGGTCCGGATCCGGGACCCCTGTTCTGTCAGCTGGTCAAACATAGACTGCAGCTTCTCCTAAAAGATCAGATGGAAACAGTTGGGAAACACATTATCATGTTTCGGAGATGAGTTTTGTTTATATATATATATATATATATATATATATATTTGTGTGTGTGTGTGTGTGTGTGTGTGTGTGTGTTTACCTCTTCTCTCTTCAGCAGCTCCACATGTCGGTGCTGGGTGTTTAAGGCTGCCTGGGTGTGGGCAGAATCCACAGCCATGGTGAACAACCTCCTCTTCAGCTTCCTGAGCTCGTCCTGTAACCCTTGTCTCTCCAGATTCACCTTCCACAGCCTCCGCTCCTCCCCTGCCCTTTCCTCCCTAATACTCTGGATTTCTCCCTTCTTCTCCTCTCTCCTCCCTTCTTCTTCCTTCTTAAATGCATTCATCAGCTCTGCCACTTTTCTTTCGATTTCCTCCGACGCCCCCTCTTCCTCCTGTGTTTCGTCTTGATGCCCTCTCAGCTCCAACACTTCAGCCAGAAGTTCTTTCCTCCTCATCTCCAAGCACTGCACCTCCTCTATACACTCCTCCAGCTGAGACCCCAGTACATCCAGGTCATTACCACCAGGTCTGAGTCCACCGGTGTCCATCTTCATCTCTTGTTTTTCTTCATCAGGCCATTCAGTGTTGTCTGCATCGATCATGCGTTCATCTTCAGTGGACATGTAATGTGTTTTCGTCTCTTCGTAGCACATGTGCTCATTGTCTGTGTTTTCTACTGTTATCTGTGGCCCTGGATTCATCAACTGAGGTTTAAGATCAGGTTTGTCTGTGTCAAATTTTTCACAAAGCTCAGGTTCACCACATGTCTCCGGTATCTCCACCGGAAAGCTACTGGCAGTATCGCAGCTAAATAAAGAATTCTGCAGAGGTCCTCTTGTAGGTCCACTTCTGGCTTCCTGGAAAACCATATTTCTTGTGTCATCTTGGATCATAAAGGACTGAAGTGGCATCGCTTCAGTCTCCAGCTTCATTGGCTTCCCTTGTTCTAGGGGTGTCAACGTTGTACCCCTAAAATGATTGGTGTTCTTACTGATGTGCACATATTCTTGGCTTTCTTGCGTCTCATAATCCATCCCAGCCTCTTCCATACAACCCTCCAGCATGGCCAACATCCCCAAGAGCTGGCTTTCATACTCCACCATGTTTTCACTGAGTTGATTACCTGCTGAGGTCAAAGGCATTAAAGGAGAGACTTCTGGACCAACACCACATCTGCTGTTACCTCTGCAGTCACATTGTCCTGGTTGATCTTCTGTTCCAGCCATATTAATTTGTGTGTCCAAGTAGTTTGTAGAAAGATAAGCTTGGGGAGGAGCTTTTGTTTCCATTGTGATGTCGTCTCTGCTCTGATTTGACTCACTCAAACTGGCATCGGTTAAACTTGTGGAAAAGCGGGAGCCAATGGGAATGCCCGTGAGGTCCTCACAGCTCTTCAGTAGCTCATCCATCTCCTGTAAATATGGCCTTATTAAAGCTGTTTGACTGAGGTGAGCTCCAGTGAAGGTGAGACCAGACTGTGAAGTGCTGCTCTCCAACCGTTCCTCCCTTCGACTTCCTATCGTCTCTCCATTCTCCTCTTGAATGAAAAGAGGAGCAAATCCAGAGGACGAAACGCTGTCATCCATATCCTCCATGGGTTTAACTTAATAGTTTTTGGTGTGTTTGATGTGAAAGACTTCTTTAAAATCAAGTTACATTCCTTGTAAAAAGCAGAAGAACCTGTTGGATATATATAGAGTTTTTAATCCAAAAGGAAATTAAGGAATTCAGTAGTTTAGGCACCTACAAACACAGGACTCACAAGCAGTCAAGAAAACCAGTGACGGATATTGATGTATACTAACGCACACACCTACACAAGCATAAATGATTAAAAAAATAATGAAATAATGACCAAATTCTAATGAAGACCACACTCAAGAACACAAAAACAACTAAATAATAAAGAATAACTAAATGATGATATATACTAACACTACTAACACAACAGTAGCAAATTAATGAGGAATAATGAAATCATAATGGTAATGAATACCTGTGCAGCATAAGAAGAACATCATAATAATGATTAACATCACAATAATGAATAACTAACACACAAACTAGTACAAGAGTAGGTAAAACAGTTAAGCCACTGTAGTCGGTGGCTGTCGTGTTGTCTGTCATAAATAGTAGCCCTGGCTTGCACTGGCGGCATGTCAGGAGATGAGTTAGGTTAATATTTTGGTCAAACTTCTGCTGAGGTCATTATCACATGGAAGCATGTTGGGCAGCTCAACAGACAGTATTCCAGTGACAGCTGTTGCCTTGGGCTGGAAGCCCAGTAGTCCCACTGACACACCTCAGACAGGACCTACTCATGCATTCATGCTAACACTGCGGCCCAGTTAATATAAACACACACGAATAAGTCTCTTCTGAAGCTCCACACGCTGGCATTACACAGATTACCACAGCCAGCGGATTATCATAACATGTCGCCACGCCAATAGATGGGCATTCAGACTCTCCCCTGGTGAATAATGTAGCTGAAATTTCACCCTCTGAGGTGTTTGCCAACACTAGGCAGAGACACTGAGTAAATTGATCAAACTGACCCAATACTGTCATCACACTGAGGTTTGTAATGTCGAAGGTGAATGTGAAGGTGACATTTATTTAACAGGTTCTGTCGGTTGAAGCCAAAACGTTATTGAACAAAAAGTGAACTATAGGTTTGCCTCCTGTGGTTCAGTCAGATTCTGTTGAATTATGGGTCAGTAAGTCTTTTCTTTCTATGGCTTTCACGTTCTTTTATTCATCTGAGGATCCTCAAAGACCCAGGAGCTCTGGATTGTGTTGAACATGTCAACTGAAGCCCTGGGGAAGGCATGGCACTGACCAGCTGTCCTGCTGCAGCACAGGCATGGGCATGGGCCACATTCCTACAGACCCTTCACCACCCACCCACCCACCCACCCACCACTCAGTTCTGACCTATATTCTCAACATGCTTAGACATTAAACAAATCTAATATGCAACTATTTCTAAACCACATAAGCCAATAATTGAAAACTGAATTTATAATGTTTCCAGTTGCACCATTTCTGCAAACATTTATTATTCAGATAGTATCGATGTCACACACACACACACACACACACACACACACACACACACACACACACACACACTCAACAAACAAATCAAAAAAAAAATAAAAAAAAAAATAAATATAAATATATTAAT
>JAPSES010063814.1:0-11242 GCA_029822895.1 Maxillicosta whitleyi | reverse complement strand
TACAAGTGTGTTACATCAACTTGTCACAACATTTTTCAGATTTCTGCGCATGGCAATGCTTCTGCACAGCTTTAGCAGGTCAAGGTCTAAGCTTTGGAAACGGCATGGTCGGACACAAGGCTGCCTTTCTGCTGTCTGAGAGCTCCGGGCTTCATGCCATTTCCATAAAGTTGTTGCCTCCTTTGTGCTCTTGTCCACTGTGTTCCAAGCCCATATTATATACTCATTAACAGCAGATAAGCAGACTTTACCCAGTATTCATACTACAGTCAATTGATTTATACTCGGATCCACTAATACAACAACATAAATGAAGGAACTGTTTTTATAGGGTCGAAACACATTAAAATTAACTTCTGATGATGGATATAAAACCAGCTATAAAATTAGCAACTTTGTAATTAGTACAAACTTTTCTTGGACTGATGTTTTATTAACTTACAAACTGTTCATTTCTTAAACCTTTACAGTTTGGTTTACAGTTAGACCAAGATTTCCCTCATTAGTCATGGTCTATACCAAGTTTTAAACTACAGATTTATTTAGAATGTCTAAATAGACTTTATATTAATAATATAATATATAAATATGTTTCCGAGCAGGAAGAGCATGTTTTTGTAAAGTTTTACACACTAGTTTTTGTATAAAAACATCTACCACACAGCATCATGTCCTGTTTTACATAAAGCATAAAAACATAAAAGTTCTGATTTATATATAAAATTGACCTGAACCAGCCTCAGTGTCCAAAAATTTGTAGCACCTGTACAAAAGTATAACATTTTCAAATATTTTCATTTGTGTATTTTGGAAAAAAATAGGAAAAGTTGTTAAATTTCAGGATATAATAATGATGTTTAGGGTATTTTTACTACTTTTGAATATCAAAACGGGTCAAATTTGATACGACTAGTATGTAAAGGTTAAGTGAACATGTTTCATACAAAACAGACAGTAGTTCCAGTGCAATATGATAATTATCTAGTACATTGATCTGGTTCCTGTTTTGTATACAAACTATTAAAACTTTTGACATTGTTGGTGTGAATATACAGCAGTAGAAAACAGTTTTTGGACACCCCATGCATTTGTGAACTACTGTATTAAGAACCGCTATTGAGTCATAAGTTCAATCGAGGTCAAAAAGTTTCAGCAACATGAAATGTTGAAACTGGCAAGAATTTAGATTTGTTGTTTTGGTTTTTTTTTTTTTCTTTTAACAAAACAATAAAATGTAACAATGAATACCAACAAAAAATCAATTTGCTTGTCTGTCCAATGACATGTTTTTTGATTTATTTTTTGATTTTTTTTTTTTTTGAGTTTAAAATCTGTCCTAAAACTTTTTTTTCCACTACTGTATTGTAATTCACGTACGAAGCTGTGTAAAAGGACAGCATTGTCCCACACTATAGGGACTGGGCTTCCATCCATGCTGCATCCACACAAATCCAATTAAGGTTTTCAACATCCTAAAGGGACACAGGAAAACAAATGACAAAAACATGAAGACATTTACCAAATAAAAAAACAAAAAACACACCATCTGACCACTGTAGTTAAATTAATAAAGCACGAAGTTACTGTGATATTTAAACAAAAAAAAGTGTCTATATAGATTTGCATAACCATAAAAATAAAGTCTGCTTATCTTTGTATCCTAAAATCATTCACCACAATTTAAGATTCATTGAAAACTAAATGAAAGAGTTTTGAATCTGTCTATTCACACAACAGCTTGGTGTTCAATCATAACACCCAGGCAAATGCACTTTTTTTTTTTTTTTTTTTTTTTTTTTTTACTGTTTTTGATTCAGATGCAGTGAAAATATACAAGAAATATCCCTAAAAATACCTCCTATAGGCTAAAATGTCAAGTATTTAGTGGGACCTCCCTTTTGCACATGTTTCGTGAAGGGAGTTGGAGATTTATCGCTCTAATCATCTGCTGTTTTACTCAACACATGTCAGATGTTTCTTATTGTTTGGGAACAAAGCTCACACTAAATCTTGACTTTTTGCCTGTAGATTAAATGTTTTTGTTTTTCTACACATATATTTTCTTGATGTTTAACAAAAGTAAATGATAGTGTATGTGCTATTTGCAACCCTGTAGAAACAACTAAGCTAAAGGTGGACTCATGTTATTGAATCCCTTTCCTTTGTGAGTCAGTTTGGTCCGTCTAAGTCGTAGCCCGTATCTAACCACTGCATATGAAACCGAGTGTTGTTTGGTGTGTAAATGGTTTTTTTTCAGCTCTGATACCCAGTGGCTCCAGAACCAGATCTTAAACAATCCCAAGAGCACAGTGAGGTGAACAACTTTTCAGCTGTGCTTCATAACCAGGCTCTCAAACACAGCCTCTCTCATTCAGTCTCACCTGAATGGGTTTATTCTTCGCTGGCAGGACTGGATCTGTTGACACAGGAAGTAATCAAATTCTACTTTTGACTAAACAAATCTTGGTCTTTGCTAAAAAGCCGGTTCGTGCACGCAACTAAATTCACGGTCGGTGTAATTTGTACTCTGATTCTGACTTTTTGTGACTTGATTCAAAGTGTTTTAAGTCATTTTTAAAGGTCATTTAATTTACAGGAAATGCAACAAGTCCTAATATCGACAGCTACAGGAATTCCCTACAGGATTATCCATGAAGGTTGATCCCGTGCTGATTACAAAACAGAAAATCTCAGCTTATTAAGAATATTTGGGAAACCTCGAAGAACGTTATGAGCTAAATGCTTCTTAAACGCAAACAAGCGACTAATTCTAGAGGGTGCCTTCAACGCTAGGAGATCAGATCAGTCGGTCGTCATGGTGACGCAACCTGCCTTTTAAAAGAACGAATGAGGATTAGGTGAAGGCAGAGAAAGAAAAGACTTGAGGCTATATTTATTAGTGTGCAGCTTGGATGAGCCTCACAGTACCAAGACAGTGAAAGGATGTGGATAAAACTTTATTGGCTTCACTTTTATCCTCATCTTTTAATGTCGTGGAGACTCAGGATGATGCACTTTTATGTTCAATAGCTAACTCCTGAAGTGCACTTTGACGTGTTTTATGAATGCTCTTGAAGCCACAAAGGTTGAGTAGATGTTATAAAACTGACCTGTATTCTCTCGATTTATTATTATACGCTGTTGCCCATGAAGTTGGAATAAAACATTCTTGACTTCTTTTCCTGAAATGATTGTGATAATGTGATTTATTCTTGATAGATAAAGTCTAACTGGGACTTTGTTTTGTAAGCTTTGTATAAAAAGTGGAATGTGTCTGAAAACCATCCAACTTTATGGGGAATGGTGCTTTTTTTTAAGTTCTGTTTGTTTTATGTAATGTGTTAAGTGCACAAATCAGGGGTTATTTGTGCTTTTTATAAGTGTTCACATTCAAGTTGTGTTAAATTCCACTGTGAACTGCATTATTGGTTTAGAGCTGCAACAATTTAATGATGAATTAATTTTTTTTTTTAATAAAGGAAAAATCGTAATGGACAGACAAATGTGAACTGTTTGATGTAATTTTTGACTCATTTTCATTTTATCCAATGGAATAACTTTGTTCTGAGCTGTTTATTGGTTAAAAAAAATACTTTCTGATGATTGATTGATTGATTGTGAAAATGTTCTTCAGACTAATCAATGATGAAAATAAAAAATCGTTGCAGCCCTAATCAGTTTCTTTTTTTTTTCAGTTGGTTATATTGTTCTTTTTTTTCAATGTCATGATGGTTTTTTTTAATTATTATTTCTGAAATGAGTGGTTTCACACATCACTTCACGTTATGTATTGTTTCATTTGACTTGTTGGTCTCACCTCACTTCTCTGTTCATTACAGCCACAGTGCGAAGGTCGTTTGGAAGTCGAGGTAGACGCGGGCTCCGTGTATTGAGTAGCTGTAGTAGTGAGTACAGTGTTCCTAGAACCCCTGTGAAACCCTAGTTTGGTTCTACTCCTTTCTCTACTTAGCCTACTGTAGCTTTCTCAACGCTGTCATACAGACTTTCAACACTTATGAAGGTATAAAATAACCACATTGGACTTAAAAACTTCCACTGAGCAGTGATCTGACCATTTGTCCAAACTAATACAACATGCAGAGTCTGTGCTCATGCTTCCTCTCCGCTGTATAATCTATGGCACAGGTGTCAAACATGTGGCCCGAGGGCCAAATCCGGGCCGCCAAAGGGTCCAATCTGGCCCCTGGGATGAATTTGTGAAATGCAAAACTTACATTTAAGCTATTAATTGTTTTAGTTCAGTTTCCAGACCAATTTAATCTAATTCTATGATGATAATAACCTATAAATATTCACAACTACACATTTTTCTGTAATTTTACTGTATTATTTCACAAAAATGTGAATAACCTAAACAAATGTGAACATTTTCAAATATCTTAAGGGTAAGTTTACCAATATTTTGCTTGATATTAAATGTTTTATGTATTTATTGATCCACTGTGATCTGTACGTTTTATAATATACATGTATAAATGATAAACTCAGGCAGAATATTATTACAATTACACTCAGTTTGTTCTTGTAATTCACATTATTTTAAAGGATAGTTGGTAGATGTAAATATTTTCATTGCATAATTTTACTTTTCTCACTCTAAAACAGAGTAAAGTTTGGAGTTGACAATATTATGTTATTATTTTACTGGTCCCTCCCACTTCAGATCAAATTTAACTCAACATGGCCCCTGAACTAAAATGGGTTTGACATCCCTGATCTATGGGGTTTCATTTTGTAAATTAGGTTAGGAAAAAGTGAACGCAAGCAGAGAAAAGGGGAACAGTAAAAGAACAAGGCTTCGCAGGCCTGGTGAGTCAGCACCGGAGGAGGCCGACACGAACATGAAGTACAGTCCTAGAGATGAGCTTAGAAAGGGGGCGGAGCTCCTGACAGAGGCGTTGATAAATGAAGAAAAACTGAAAAGAACCACAACAAAAATTAGGAAGAAGGGGGTGAGGATGTTTCCTAGGAGTTGGACCAGGACTGGAATTTGTGTGTGTGAGCCTGTCTCTGTACACGAGCTAAGCCCTGCATTCATTTTGCGTTTTAAAAAAAAAAACAAAAAAACACGGTGGCAAACTAAAGCAGCTTTCTTGAGATGGAGCACAGTAGAGCTCTGTTGTTCCGAGTCTCACCCTCACTTCTAAAACTACAGTATGTTCAGGCTTGCTGAGATTCTTAACAGGCTTTTCTGACTGATATCTGTGTGACTATGTATGCTCCACTCGACAGTCGTTAAGTTCTGAACTAAAAACAGATTATTTTTTTACTTCTGGCACAGTAATACGTTTTAATATGTACTTCTGTCTGCTCAGATCAGACTTGTGTATTTGATGCGCTCAGTGGATGTTTTTAAGGAAGAAAGTTGTCCTTGAGATATTTGCAAATATTAAACATGACAACATACAATAGTTTGACTTTATAGATTACAGGGAAAAAAGAGCTTAAACACTGGATTCAGATGCTTTAGCAAAAAAAATATTAGTTTCTGGTTTATTCTTGAGATTTCAAACAGTTCTGCAAAATAATCGCCTGCAAAACTGATTATACGCAGTTAATAGAAATGCAATGAAAATATAGAATGGAATGGGGTTTATTGGCCAAATTACAAAATACATGTAATACAGTACAGCTTCATTTTTGAGATATTTTACTCTATGTACTTTGAAAAAACTAAAAATGATCTTGACACAGGCTGTTCCTGGATGCTGTCTGTCATCCAGAGTCTGTGACGTGACTGAGGGTAGTGAACTGTGGGCTTTAGTCCGCGTCACTACGTCACAAACACATGTTAGGTGTGGCACAGTCGCAAAAGTCTGCACACTTTACTCTGTATTTGGACTTTGGGATTACATAGGCTAGAGAATATTTGTCAACTTGTAATCAATCCTTCAATCAATACTTTCTAATATAATAACAAATCTGAACAACGTAATGATTCTGAAATCTGGGTTCTATACTCATTAGTCTTTTTTTTTTTTTTTTTTTTTTAAATCAGGGAAAAATCCTTTTTGACATTACAAACCTTACAAGGGAGACCTGGCCAAGATGGGCAGCAGCAAATAAAAGAGTTACAGGATGTTACAGTTAAAACATATTTGACACTAGTTAGTAAAAAGTAACATTTACAAGCAGATAAGAAAAACAAATGGTACCAAGCATAACAAACCCACCCCTCGCACATGTTGTAGATTATTTTGGCATCGATCCAACTGATGTTACCATATGTAATATATATATTTTTTTATAGACATGTGAAATTTCGCTCATTAGTAAATGGGAGGGGAAAAAAAGACTTACAAATTTAAACTTTGACCCATTCCTCCCAAAAATGTAACAAGTGCAAGTTATGGAGTCGGCCTCAAGAACTCTGTTTGGAGTTAAACGCTCAAAGAAATGAACTCTATGAACTCGGTCACGCATAATCAGTTGTATTCATCAATTCTTTTCTTACAAAATAGGGTGATGCTGTCAGTATGATTAGAAACATTTGGGTGTTTTAACTTGCATTAAATAACAAAATATTATTATTACTGCAAGTGATTAGAAAGATCAATTATCACCTGCAAAGCATCAGATTCTCTTTATGACAGTCATTAATTTGCAAACATATGATTGAAAAAACAGTAAAATTCTTTATCAAGACTAGATAAAACAATAAAATGCCACCTCAGCTAAAACATCAAAGTGGTTCTGCTGATTTGTGAGGTGAAGAGAAGGGAAAACAAACCCCACTAAGCCCCTTTTACAGAATCAGAGCATAGCAGCTCTGCAGTGACTCGTCAGTTTCTGCCTCTGACTCCCCCCCCCCTTTGCAGATCCATTAACATCCACACTTTGCTGCAGGCGTCTCTTGTCTGCTGTTCATTTCCCACACCTGCTTTGCTGACCGTAGAAACCCCGGTACATGTGCTGCGTCTCAACATGACACAAATGCACAAATATAGATGCCCAGTCCTGGCAGGATTAGAAACAGAAAATAGAAAAAGGTTAATCATCTGCATCATCCTTTGGTTTAAACATGAAGGCGTCTCTGTTCGTCCACTGACTTCATGCGTCTTAATCATCACTCAGTTCTTCATCACATGATGACGGTAAATCATGCATTTGTTTTATGAATTCAGAAGCTCAGCTAGCATATGCTAAACTATTCTGTCTAGGGTTATTTCGTCAGATCATGGACACGTTCTCCTTTAGGTAGTGATCTGTCCTTGGCTCACATCATTTGATCACACAGCATGCACATGGCTACACACATTATGCTCTCTGTTTGCTGTTCTACCGCTGCTTTTCCCTCAGCTGCACCTTCTTCTTTTTTTTTTTTTTTTTGCAAAATCGCTGGTCTGGATTTTTACCCCCCCCTCTTGTATTTCACCTACCTGAGGAGTGTTTGATTTAATTTTCAGGTCCTCGGAAAAGAAGTGGAAATGCTGGCTTACAGGCTGAGATAAATCCAGCACTCCTTGCTTCTTCCCCTGTCCCCCACAAACGTGAAGCTATATTTTTTTTGTCATTTATTTTGTGGTGTAGTGACTTTGGTTTGCTGCCTTTTTAAAAAAAAATTTATTTATCTATTTCCATGTGTAGTAAGCAGTCCCTCCTGCTTGCATCTGTGACGTGGTGACCTTGTGTAACAGCTCCTTGTTATCACCTCATGTTATTGTGTTACTGCCTTGTTACGATGCTGCAGCATTTGTAACAAGCGGAATGTTGTGAGAAACTCTTAAAGGCAGTGTTGCTTTAAGAGGCGTCTTGTCTTGTGGAAAAAAGTGTTGATGCATTGAACTGGACATGTGATTTTTTTTTTTTTTACGTTCAATTGCTTCAGATTGTCTTTAAAATCATGATAAAGTGCTTCATTTTTAGTTACTTCACATGTTTTAAGTTAGACATGCTACGGTTCTGGATTTCTTTTTCCTTTTTTTGGATCACTTGTCATTAGAAATTTGACTGATTTTTTGTGTTTTGTCCAGATCACTGTGAGCACTTAAAACACTCTTCACTCCTGTGGTAAATGTTGAATGACTTGCAGTGTGAAATGGGTTTCTCATAAGGACAGTGCATCCTCTATACGATCCAAGGAAGCCATCTCCCCCCATGACTTTACTGATCTCACTCCGTTCACACCCCGCCCCAGTAATCCTGACTGGTCTCCCCTTTCAGAACTATTTTTCCTTTCAGTGACAGCTGCTCAATAAAAGGCTTGTGCTGATGTTTTGCCCTGTACATCCACATCTTTATGGAGCAGAGGTCACTGTGGAAATGAAGTGTAAAGGGAGACGCACTGAGGCCCTATTTGTAAAGGTTTAAAGTTCCCATATTTTCACATGGGTTTATCAGAGGCATTTTTGTTTTTAAGATCATACTTGGCAAGTCAGCACAGATGATGTAATGCTGTATTTTTTTTTTTTTTTTTTTTTGCTGAACTCTGCCCAGAATCTGTTGAATACAATTGGCATACACATTTTCTTGTCTGAGTCATTCTTTCTGTGAAATTTTAAGTAAAGTAATTTCGTTGATATCAGAATAGGGCCTCAGACGGGATCAAAAACTGGGTGACGCGAGGCTATGACTTGATTCTTTTCTGACTTTATCCCATCTTTTTGTACTCTCCTCCAGGCTCTATTTCATCCCCGGGGTGGCGCAGAGGATCTGTGACTCCCCGGGTCACAACCATCCCATGCCCAGGCTGTCAGCACGACATTGACCTGGGTGAGCGCGGCATCAGTATGCTATTTCGCAACTTCACGTTAGAGAGCATCGTCGAGCGCTACCGCCAGGCCGCCCGTGCAGCCGTGGCAATCATGTGTAACATCTGTAAGCCCCCGCAGCTGCAGGAGGCCACCAAGAGCTGTATGGACTGCAAAGCCAGCTACTGTAACGAGTGTTTCAAGCTCCACCACCCATGGGGGACCCCCAAAGCCCAGCATGAGTATGTGGGCCCCACGACAAACTTTAGGCCTAAGGCAAGTGTCATTATGTTCTGGGGGAGGGTTTGGGTTGTGAATGCATCCATCAGAGACGAGAATGGCTTAAAACCTTCAAATTTGAACTGATTAAAATACATCTGATAAAGTCTTAACACATAAAGATCCAGTGTTACTTTAGTGGCTGTTCTACTCAACCTGTTTAGCACCATAATAATAGATATATTTATTAAAATGCCTGGTCTTTTTTGTCAATAATTGTGTTTTTAAAAAATGCTCTATGTAAATAATTTATCTTATTATTTTTCCCAGGACAAGTAAACCTTTCAAAATCTGACAAGTATTTACTATTATGTAATTAAATACCTAAAACTCTGTGGGTTTTATTTTTATAAGAAAGGGACGAAAAACGCAATTTAATTTTTTCCAGCTTTCTTTTTTAAAAAAAACTTAAAGTGCAGATTGAACATTTCTCAGATTGCCAAAATCTAATTCAAACCATTTTTCAACACCTCAGACAGTTTTACATTTCTGGAGCTTTCTGAGTCCATGTTACAGATTGTTATATTTGTCAGTCGCCAAGTGTTTTTTTTTTTTTTTTTCCTTTAGCAGCGGTAGTTTCTGAAACACCTGAAGACAGGGCCTTGGTCCCAGATGTGATTCCTTTCAGTGTCTGGCATGTACATGTTTATTGGTGAATGCTGTAGAAGATGACAGTGTTTCCATGTTCACTACAGAGCATGAATTTCGGTCAGAGTGTGCATTGATTTCAGTGTGTTATATGCAGCTTAGCTCGTTTGGTAAACATAAAATACTTAACAAAAAAATAGCCTTTTGAAATCCATTCAAATCAATATATTATATTTTATAGCTCCCTTTTTATGAAGAGCACATGTTTTGTGCTTCGTGGCATAACTGAGTATTTGACGCTGCACAAAAAATCTTTACATTGACATCGGTTATTAAGTTTAAAATAGCTCTGTGAGAGAAGAATATAATATATATATTTTTAGAGCTTGCTTTTAAGACGCACCGTTTTTGTTCTTAACAGTTTATCTCAACAGATTGTGGCTAATATTAGAACCCACACTAAGGGTTAAATAGGTCTGAGAAAATTAGCCATCTTGTTTTCATTTTTCCTGATTGAATTGTGGGTCAGGAATGTCCTTTTTTTCTTTTTTTTTGTCAGTGTAGAAGCTTAAATTATGTGATTTATTTTCAACTGCAGATCATTTTCTGAAGCTTTTTATTAGAATGAATACAAATAAATGCATCTTGAAGTATTAGCATTAACCTACAAATAACAAGTCATGCCCAGATTCTGTTGCTCTTGACTTTTTTTTTCTCTTCCCAGTTTTCTTTTCACAATACCTTCTCTTTTGTCAGTAAAATGTGCTGAATACATCTTCTATTTTAACACTTGAGGAAATGGCTCCCATAGAGTTGTCTATGTGTCTTCCTGTTTCAGTTCAGTCACTACAGCAGCATTTAATCTTCAGTATTGTACACGTTGGAGTTCTAATGTTGTTTAATGTTGCAGGTGCTCATGTGTCCAGAGCACGAGATGGAGAAAGTGAACATGTACTGTGAAGTGTGCAGGCGACCTGTGTGTCACCTCTGCAAACTGGGAGGATCTCACGCCAACCATAAAGTCACCTCCATGAGTTCTGCTTATAAGATCCTCAAGGTACCAGATTCACACACAGCCTTTTCCACTTTGATTTTTTTTATTTTTTTTATTAGAGTTTCTGTTTGTTTTTATTTGGAGGTTAATCTTTTGAGCCTGCCATTATAACAGTCCGCCTAGGTGTCTTCATGTTTTCGTTCTAATAAATAAATTAAATAATAAATAAATAAAAATGCCAGGAAGTGTTTTCAGGAAGAACTTAATTTTCAATATCTGGCCATTAATTATAATAATTATTAATAATAGATATTTTAAAGAGTGTGTTCTCATAAAAAGAAAAAAAAGAACTAAGTTTTTAGGACATTTATTATCAGAAAAAACTGTAAATGTCTATAATGAAACGTTTTGAGATTGCAGAAATAACCTTTCAACGTACACAGCCCAGCCAAATAAAGTCATATATGCAATATTTAACTGCACCATCTTCAGTTCTGATTACAGGACACATTCACTGTCACATCTATTTTTTTTTTTTTTTTTTTAAACCACATAATTCTTATATAATGCCACAATAAGGTTCATCATATTTATTCCATCCATAGTTTCATTCATTTTTTTATTATTGATGATGCAGAATCGAACCGCTGCATCCAGTCTTCATCACATC
>JAPSES010063803.1:0-11242 GCA_029822895.1 Maxillicosta whitleyi | reverse complement strand
AAATGTAAAGAGTAGAAAGTACAGATAACTGCCACAAAATGTAGTGAAGTAAAAGTAAAAGTATGCATTATTATTTTCACTTAAGCAAAGTACAAATACAGAAAAACTACTTAAGTACAGTAACAAAGTAAAAATACTTTGGTACATTCCACCACTGTATTTAATAAATATAAACATGCTGACCTCTGACCTCTCACAGTGAGTTGATGGAGACCCTAAGCCGCTCACTGAACCTCACAGAGCAGACGCTCGTCCAGGCGGCCGATCAGGACGAAGGCGTCAACAACAAACTGGACTCTTTGACGGCGGACACCGAGAAACTGGAACAGACCATCCAGGAGCTGCTGGGTCAGGTGGAGTTCATCAAGAACTCAGACATCAGAGGTGAGAGCACAGCAGAAAGGAAGAGGTTAAAGGTCAGAGTGGGGAGGAATGAAGACATGTTTTTGACTGTAAGAGAGGAAACACACAAACAATATTAAAGCTCAATGACAAAAAGTAAAATTTGCTTATTCTTATCCTCTGGGCAAAGAAGAGTGGGATAAAAGCTATTATCAGATCATTTTCAGGGGTTCTTTCAGTATTTTATCCTAAACAGTCTAAAGATCATAACACATACAGGAGGTTTCTATTTCTGTGGTGTTGTCGCCCCCTATGGACTGATAAGAAAACTACATTGGATGTTAATTCAGTAAAACTCACAACACATAGACAAAGAAAGCAACAAAGTTATCTAAATATAAAGAACAATAAAAAAAATAAATAAATACAGTAAAGGTAGTACATTAACAGTTGACCAGAGCAAAAGATAAAATACTAAAAGTTAAAGATGAAATATGTTTTAACTCATAAAAACTAAGAAAAAAAATACAAAATGCTAATATAGTATAGTATAGTGTAGTATAGTATAGTACAATACAGTATAGTATATATAGTATAGTACAGTACTGTACAGTATAGTATGTATAGTATATATAGTATAGTATTGCATATATAGTATAGTATATTATAGTATAGTATTGCATATATAGTATATATAGTATAGTATAGTATAGTATAGTACAGTACTGTACAGTACTATAGTATAGGACAGTATAGTTATAGATAGTATATTAACTGATGATAAATCACCATTTAGAAGTTGTTATAAAATAGCAGTGGGTCTTTAAGGCTTAAAACTGAGTTGAAAAGGCAGTTTGTCGGCAGTGTTAGGGCCCAGAGTTTTCATCAGTCTAATTTTTTCTATTTCCTGTCTGTTGCTAGGGGCGTCGGA
This sequence comes from Maxillicosta whitleyi, assembly GCA_029822895.1. Lineage (NCBI taxonomy): Eukaryota > Metazoa > Chordata > Actinopteri > Perciformes > Neosebastidae > Maxillicosta > Maxillicosta whitleyi. The sequence continues at coordinate 9,969 of JAPSES010063803.1, read as the reverse complement.
CAGTGTCACTAAATACTTCCTGCAGTCTCAGGCAGCTGAAGCTCGAGCGAACGCATCCACAGTGGATCCAAACAACCCTGTGGAAACCTCTGCCACCTTACGGGAGCTCACAGAGGACAAAATGAACCAAACCAAAGATGAGTTCGTAAAGAAGCACAAAGACCATGCTCAGAGACTGGACGACCTGGCAGGAGAGCTGCAGAGTCTGGACCTATCAGAGCTCAGCCAGAAGGTGAGACTGATCAGTGGTAACAGGTTCAACAAACACTGAAACAAATACAAAATGTAAAAGTAAAGGGGAAAAAAGAGAATAACAGTCGAAAAATGACAATAAATAAATAAATAACAAGAACAGGATGATGGAAGAAGGAGAAGAGGAAGGAGAATCAATAACAATATTAATAATATTGTACTAATCATAGTAGTAATAACATAAAACAGATTATGATTATCGTTATTATCACTGCTAACATTAATAATAACACTAATTCTAGTTTCAGTTCTAGTTCTTATCCACTCTGAAAAAATGGGAAAAAGTTACTGGCAGCTTTTCCAGGTTTGTAATGTAAATTATATGTACGTAGTTTGTTTGGTGTGAAGGACCAGGGGCCAATCAGATATTATACAAGATGTAACTAAGTAATATTTGATTACAAATGAAAACAACAATCGCATGTGTCTAATGCATTAACAGATAGCTAAATCTAAATTATGCAAAACAGGGAAAGCAAAAAAGACAGTTACATATAATCAGTAGTTAATGGTCATTAGTAATAATAATAATAATAATAATAAATGTGTCGCATGTCTTTAGTTTTGTGCTCTGATGAAGACTCTGTAGTCCAAATGCAGTAGAGATGGTGTCTGGTTTTATTACTGTTTCAGTGCCTCAGACACTTACTGACTGTTGCCTTTGTGTTGCTTATTTAATGATCAATGACTATTGATTATTTTATGAATCTGTTTTGCATTTCCTGTTTTTCATACACTTCACCCCTGTCTTTGAACAGTTGATTAATTTACACAACTACATTTTGTGTTTGTGACCCAGTGAAGCACCCACTATTAACTTTTTTTCACTAAAGGTTGGATCTTATTATTATTATTACTTTATTTCTGTAAATGGGTGAACAGACTGAAATGGTGTAGTACAGACTGAAATAATAATTGAACACAGACAGGTGTCGGAGTTTCTTGTCCTATAAAATAACCTGCTCCGTTCTGTTTCCCGCAGACCTGTGGCAGCCCATCGGGTCAGGACTCGTGCTTGTCGTCGCCCTGCGGCGGTCTGGGCTGCGTGGACTCTGAGGGCAAGAGCAGGTGTGGAGGTGAAGGATGCAACGGCGTCCTGACATTGGCAAAGAGCGCCTGGCTGAAAGCTCAAGACTCGGAAAAGGAGATCATCAGTGCCATGGAGGAAGTGGAGAAACTGTCCAAGATGGTGAGAGTCCGACAGATCTGCAGCGTTTACGTTTCCTGGTTCAGGTGACGGCAGCTGATCTGCTCACCTGCCTTTTATCGCTCAGGTGTCGGAAGCCAAACTGAAAGCAGATGAGGCAAAGCTGAGCGCTCAGGACGTCCTGATGAAAACCAACAGGACGAAACAGAGAGTTGACCAGAGCAACGAGGAGCTGAGGAGCCTCATCCGACAGATCAGAGACTTCCTAACACGTGTGTATATTCACATACATGTTTGACTGTGTCCGTTTACAAAGAAGGACTTCCTGCTTTAAAGCTGGAATTTCCAAACCTAAAATTAAGAGTGGTCCATTATTATGGAAAGTGGCCGGTGTTAACCCTTCAGCTGCCGTCCACATCCACACCCCATAGATGAAGGCAGTGGAATGGGGTCAAACTGACCCCAAGGAATGTAAAGAACAACTTTAAAAAAGGAATGTACACGCATTTTAATGATAAATACAGAGAAACAGCAGCAAACTCTTTTTAATTTTCACATTATTTAAGAAAAATGTGTTAAACAATAGAACACAGAACACATTTAAATACAACTCAAGACTCTGTAATCTCAGATAAACAAAGGAAGTTCAGATTGTTAAATTAATACAGACACAAAACTGTCTATCCAGATCATTTACATCATTGAGGTTTTGTGGGACAAACTGAATACAAATCTTGAACCATATAGTGTGAGTAAAATAATGAGTCTGACCAATTAGAAAATCTGCACTGATGACCCACATGTTTATTTTGTCAATTCTCATGATTCTTCTCAGTTTCATTTGTGTCCTACTAAAGTCTGAATGTTACACATATTATCCAGTCATAGATCAGTACTCAGTAAATGTATGAAGTATCTAATGTAAACATATGTGGTTCTTTCAGAGGACGCTGCAGACCTGGAGAGTATTGAACTGGTGGCGAATGAGGTTCTGGTGATGCAGATGCCGACAACACCGGCTCAGCTGCAGAACCTGACCGATGAGATCCGACAGAAGGTGGGAGAACTGGGACACGTAGAGACCATCCTGCAACAGAGCGCTGACGACATCCAGAGAGCTGAGAACCTGCTGGATCAGGCCCGACGGGCCAGGTGAGTCCAGTTTATCCAACCAGAACAGTTCTACCTACAGGGTTCATACAGGTGCTTGAAATCCTTGAATTTCATTGTTGTGTTTTCAAGGTCTGGAAAGTGTTTGGATTTTAGTTTAAGTGTTTGAACATGTTTTCATTTCTAACTGTGATTTATTTATTAATTTTTAACTCTGCCAGGTTAGATGGTACGTCAAAACTACTTACAGAGAAGTGGTACATTTTGAAAAATAAAACTTTATGACCATTAGCACGTGTTCTCAGGTCGACTGCAGGAACAATTTTATCTTCATCTTTGTCTCAGTGCGAGTGTGTCTGAAGAATGCCAAGTGGCTTTCTTTTATTGGATAAAACTTTATTCTTTAACCTCTTCTTTAATCCCTCACCCTTTCTATTTTCAAAACTAAACTAAAAACGTTTATGTCTACATGTGCTTTTACCTGCTCTTAAACTCCTGAACTGTTGATAAATCTGTGTTCCTTAAACTGGTTCTGTAATGATGACTTACTTATGCACTTTATGTGATCTTTTATTGATGTTTTGAATCTAGGATGTTTTTTAATCTATTTCTAATGTTTTATTTCTTACTTTTATAACTTGTACTGTTTTTATACTTTGTCCTGTGCACTGATTGGTTTGTAAAGCACTTTGAATTTACCCTGTGTATGAAAAGTACTATATAAATACACTTGACTTGACTAAACTAGTTGCTATAATAAAACATAATTTTAGATGTTTATAACATAATACAATATATATCATTGTGATAAAAAAAAAAAAAAAAAGAAATCCTGAGTATATGTATTCAGTTTGGGTCTGCAGATTTATCCATCATTGGTTTTAAGAATGTGAGTGTGTTTTTATGTTGTAGTAAGGAGGCGGCAGATGTGAAGGACTCCACTGAAAAGGTCAAACAAGCTCTGGAAGAAGCACAGAGAGCTCAGACCTCAGCCAGCAGCGCCATCCAGCAGGCGACCGCTGACATCCAGACCACCAACAAACTACTGTCCTCTGTCAGTACCATCCAGGGTTTAACCACATTATGTGGGTGGGGTTACTTCACTGACATCCCAGAAAATGCGGAAAATAACCCTCTGTCTGTGCTGCATTCAGGTGGAGTCGGAGACTGAAGAGGCTGAGTTGAAGCTGAACAACGCCACCCAGAGGCTACACCAGCTGGAGCAGGATGTCACACTACTAAGAGACAAAGCTCTGAACGTCACTCAGACCACTGAACAAACCAATCAGGATGCAGCGAGCATTGGGAAGATGGCGGAGGCGATACAGAAGGTGAGTTCAGGTGTGGGGTCACATGGTACATCACTGATGACACACATCAGGTCCTGCTCTAACCACTTCACTGACTGTCCGTTTAGGACCTAGACTCCAAAGTCAAGGATAAATATGCTACAGTGGAACAGTTGATTGGTCAGAAGGCAGGGGGCGTGGCTGATGCCAGGAAGAGGGCGGAGTCACTACAACAAGAAGCCAAAGCACTGCTGCTGCAGGCCAGCAACAAGCTACAGCTGCTCAAAGGTGATGACACTGCGCTCCGAATGCTCACATTCAGAGTCACATGACGCACATTATGAACTGCATAAATACACAGTGTGATTTTCTCATATTCTGTGTTAATGAAACAGGACGCAGATGGTTCATTTCAAAAATAACCACCGGTCTTAAGGTTATAACCCTCTATGATGAGAACATTGAGTTTTCTGCCTTGTCCTTTGTGAACCTTGTGGAGAAATGTCTTATGACTAATTCACAAAAAGTGTCTTAAAAAATGTTTTTGGTCCTTCAGTGTAAAATTTGGTCCGGGTTTCAACATGTCAGGTTTATATAAATAATCAAATACATTACATTAGATTTTATCACACTTATATCTTGTGTATTTTTTCTTGCTTGTATGAAGGGTTCTAAGAGATTGAAGGGATGTTAAACTGAATTTTTCAAGAAAAAAAAAGGATAAAATGACATAAAAATCATAGGCACTGCAGCAAACGCCATGATAACCTGCAGGTAACCAATCAGAATAAGGCACTCAGACTCTGTGTCTTCCTTCAGATCTGGAGAAATCGTACGCAGACAACCAGCGAACTCTGGAGCTGAAGGCAGAGCAGCTGGTGGAACTGGAGGCCGCCGTGAAGGAGCTGCTGCAGGAGATCAGCCACAAGGTCACAGTCTACAGCACCTGTCTGTTCTAGGGTCAGAGGTCACAAGAGTCATCCTGAACTATGGCACAAGAAGAAGAAGACACTGAACTGAATTAAAAGGAGCATTCCACTCACTTTTAGCCTTGACCTGTGGTATAGTGGCTAAAAGTTCAGTCTGTTTGACAATCACAGAAGAAAACCAAAAATGAAATGTTTAACCCCCAAAATGTAGGGACGAGGAGGCATCCTCACAAATATTTACACTCAAGCAAACAAAGAAAACACTGAATTTAACTTAGAAGAATCTGAGAATGTAACAAGACAATAAAAAGGGTTTGACCATGACTAGAAAATAAATTGAATTTAAAAAAACTGTTGAACTGATGAATGTAATCGGTTGTTTTAAAAGAAAGTGACCAACCGTCGGTAAACATCAGCTGAATAAAACCTGTTGAATGTTTCTGTGAATGTAAAACATCTTTCGGTTTCACTGTAAATGGTTTGAATTGAATGTGAAACCATGTGATTTTTATACTTCTTGTATTTTTATATTTGTATGTCCTTGGCCAAAACATTGAACAAAAAATATTTTTAATAAAACCCTCCAGATACACTTCTGTATGCTGATTTCTCTTCATTTTAAAGTGGTTCTATAGCATTGATATTCCAAACTCTTGTGTGCCAGGGGACGTCATGTATCAGAACACACTTAACCAACACTACGTATCCATAGACTGTATCACTCTTCAAATAAAAACCCATAGATGGTTACTTTAAGTCAGTCAAATTAATACTTTGGCATCAGCTGATAGTTTACATTACAGCTCTATTAGCTTAGCTCTGTTTTTAAACAGAAAAAATTCACAGTAAAACCACAAATCACCTGTGTTTTCTGTACAATTTGAATTATCAATAGGTTCTCTAAAGTAACATTAGTCTACTCAGTCCATACGTTCCAATCCAACAATTCGTATTGAAATTATAAACCAATTATCACTAACTTTTCCGCCCCCATTGAGAAATGACTCGGAACAATGAAAATCAAGGCAAATAAATTTTCCTAAATTTTAGGAGTCACATTTTTATGCTAATATGGTCACCAAATAGGCATTAAATTCTGTCTTTGTTGTCTTAAAAAGTCTTGAATTTAACTTGTAAGAACCTGTAGGAACCCTGTAAAGATAACAACATCACATAATACCTTAAAACCTTTATCATAATCAAACTCACCCATGTAGAAGAAACGCTGCCATTTCAGCATCAAACTCCATTCTGTTCATTTAGGAACGTGTCCAGTGGTGAAAACAACAACAGTACTTCTAGCTTTTATCACTTTCTTCAACTATTTCTAAGTGGTTCTCATCCCATTTGGTAATTTTGTTCAAAGGTGCGGCATTGGTTTTCCTCATTATGGGAAACTGACAGAGTGAATCACTACTCCCTCTAGTGGTCACAAAAATCCACCATCTCATCCATCTGAATATACTCAGTTCATATCTACAATCCAGTACATTGGTGTGTTTGGCAGAACTTCAGGGCTCTTTATTCTAAACACTATAATGATATTTTAAGGTCAAATTTAATACTAGAAAGCAGCAATGCGTGTCTTTTTTATTTATATATAATGAATGAAAAATGGTAACAAATAAAGACTAATAATTATTTGTTATAAAACATCAAAACAAAAGGTCTTGCAGCCTCAAATTTTTGTGTGTGTATATATATATATATATATATATATATATAAAACCAACAAACCCACATTATATATGTATATTCCATATTGCATTTCTTATTAATATTTTGTGCAATTTCCTCAGGAATCATCTGGTCAAACTAAACACCCTTGAATTGTTTGTTCTTTTACTAATAATTATTTAGAAGATTCACACACGTCAGAGTCTTCTTTCATTTCTTATTTCAACTTTAATGTAAACTAAGTCATAAAAAAATACATAAAACTCCAACATGAAAACAAACTCCAGTTAATATTTGGTAGCACAGGTTTATGGCTGCTTTTGCTTCAGTAAAGTAAAGTAAGGTGTGGGCCCTGATCCAGTGTCATTCCTGTGTTTTTGGTCCCACATTTCTAATAAAACCAACAAATATGTAAACACCAGTATTTAAAAAAACTAATCCAAACCCTCTAATTTTCAAGTAATTTTCTATATTTAACATACAGACCCTTACAAATAAAACTGAGTATCATTTAAAAACACAACAGACATTTTCGTGTTAACACATGATGCAACATTGTGTTTAAAACTGCTGCTAAAACATGTACAGTATGAGTTTTCAAAGTGCTGTTAAAAGGCAGAAAAACACAAAAGAATGGGTTAAGTTTCCATCCTAAAGGTGTTGACTTACAAACAAAACAAAAGTATGAAAGGCCCTGTAAGGATCCCCATGATCTATTTCAGGCTACTTACTCCTTTTCTCATGGCTTATTCACTAGTCAGTTTCTATTCTGCATTTTGTCAAATAATGTCAGTCGTCTATAAAAGAGGGGGGTCAGGATCGGGGTCAGTGAAGCTCACATGGACTTCCCGAGGGTAAAAACCTTGGAGAACCCCATCGACAACGACGTCTGGAAGGCCTGCAAGTCAAAGACCAGGGTATAATTAGCCCAAACACTTCAGTATGTGGAGTTATTTAATCTATATCAGTTCAGATGATGTTGATGTGCGGATTACTGATGATCAAACTTTTCCTACCTGATGTGCAATCGGAAATGTACGGATCCTGAAAAAACCCCAACACTCGCCGACTTGATAACTGGTAACTGAGGAAACACAAGGCAAAGGCAAGCTGTCTAAATGCATGCTTTGTGATGAATTAACCTAAACAAAGTTCCAAATTTCCACAACTCAACCTATTAGAACCTCTAGAATGTAATAATGATAAAGATGGATGGTCACAAAGCATCCGCACCGCTTTTTATTCATAAACTACCAAAGTGCCAAGATGCACGAAAGCTGTGAAATCAGGTTCATTGTGCAAACTCTGCTTTCTGTCCTCCTCCTTAATTAAAACACTAATGGTGTGTCATTTAACAATGAATACAGACTTATTCTTTGTATCATTCATAGTCTGAAAACTGCTTTTTTAACTTGTCAAATACATTTACTAAATCCAGCTTTATCAACTGGTGATTCATAATTCAAAAATAGTTCACAGAAAATAAAAAGGGGAATGAAAACTCAAGTGTGTGACAAACCAGAACTACAATATCACACGTCCAACCTAAACAAACACTGTTTTACTGAACAATGTGTAAAAAACTATTGGTTCCATAAGTTTTACAAATTTTGCATCCATCCAGTGTTGCATCCAGTTTCTTAGTGCGACTATGTGCATTGACTGTTAAAATATAACTCCCAATTACATTAAACATGTGTTTACATTTTATAATATAATATAATATAATATAATACATTGCCGGATGCCGGGCAAAACCTTGTATGTCCAAACTGTTATTTTTTCCGAAAACTGTATAAATTATGTATATTTTAAGTAAATGAATGGAGTTAAGAGATGTAGGCACATGCCGTTTTCAACAATTTTCATTGGATAATTATTTCTAAAGCCATCATGCCAATGGGGCGGGAATGCTGCTCATTGTGTCATGTCCTTAATCCTAATAGAATCATTTATGTAGCAAAAAAAAAAAAAAAAGGCCATTTGGACTTATAAGGTTTCCACCAAGCAGCGGAAATATTAGATTAGATTAGATTTATTATTATATTTGTTTGGGCTGCGATTTGATGACCATGGGGGAAAATTGGGTTCCAAGACCAGTCCTCCCTTGACTCTTTCTTCAGCATATTTCTGACATTTTCTCATTTTACTAGGTTTCTAAATGTCTCCTCTTTTTAGTCACCAACAGGTTCATCTTGTGCTCTTGTAGCATTTCAGACCACATATGAACACCTCTTGATTTGACAGTCTTTCTGACAGAGCAGACACCACCTTCACCAGTGAAAACGTGCAGCTCCTACCTGTAATCCTGACTGTCCAGTTCATCAAGTGATCTGAAATTAAAACAATATTATTATGTAAACAATTTTCTGTAGTCACTGTATGTTGGAGACTAGAATGACAACTGGATGGATTCTATAAGCTCATAGACGTAGTACAGCGGCATACTGAGTACAGAGGAATGAACATGAGTGGACTCCTAAACAGGAAATGACATCACAGCTTCACAAGTGAGTAAGAGCAGTGGCATGAGATAAGCATCTTTGTTTTTTTTTAGATTGTACCATGTGAGATGCTGTTATCGGCTGGAAATACAACACTTGGTGATAAATGTTCTCTCCCTGAAGAAATTCTCTTAACAGCAACAGGAAATAAAAGAAAAAAAATCAGTCATAAGTGCATTTTTGATCTTTTTTTTTTTTTTTGTCATAAAACTATTCCACTGGTCAGTCTTCACGTGGGCCTGGCTGTTGTAGAAATATTTCACAGATGAAAAGTGTTGAAAATGAGTTGTGGCTACATTTCTTAAAAGGAGCGATATTTTGCTTTTTTTTTTTTTTTTTTTAAATGGAATTATTCATTTTCAGACATTCCCCTGTGTTGTACATAAACATTAAATGCTTTGCTTGGGTCTGAATTCTTCATTAATTCAACTCCACAGGTTCATCTTCAACCCCGTTTCTCAGTAATGCAACCAGAAAAGTCATTTTTGAGTACTGGCCCTTTAAATGCAAATGAGCCATTTCACCGATTTTCATCAAAAATGAATATAAAGATAGTTTTGCAGCATGTGGAGGGTTCAAATGTAAACTTTATGAACTATTAGGGTCCAAATACACAAATAAATGAACCAAAGACTAATACAAGTGGGTTTAGATAAATATGAGCCCTTTAACTCCATTGTTTTTCCAGTTTCCTGAAAAATAAGCGTTTGGACATAAGAGGTTTCTATCTGACAGTGGCAAAATGCTTTTATTGCATGTTTGCAGTTTATTGCTAATTTTTATTTTCAGTATGTTTTTTTTCTATGTATTTTGTAAGAATCTATTCCTCCTGCTGTGTGTTTTTGCTTCTTCTAATGAATATTAAATGTATTATTATTATCCTGCTGCACTACTCCAAATGTTAGTATCGAGAATCCAACTAGAATGGAACTCAGTAGACTGCAGACCTCCACCAAGTGCAACCCCCCCCATAAATATTAGTCGCTCATTTATTTGGACAGCATTTTAAGATTCTTAAAGTGATAGTTCGGAATTTTTGACATTGGGTCTCATTTCCGAGT
>JAPSES010063762.1:1174-11242 GCA_029822895.1 Maxillicosta whitleyi | reverse complement strand
CACAGTCTTGTAAACCTAACATAATGGGGACACCACTTTCCTGTGGTCCTACAAGTACCAAAAAAATTAGATATATAATTTTTTTTAAAAATTATGAACATCACTAGTTATACACACACATAGCATTGCAAAAACTGTCACTTGTGGTCCATACCCTGAAATTCACACCAGATATAGTTCTAGTCATTTTAGACACGTTTCAGTGCTAAGTTCTTTTGGGGACGCTATTTTTGTCCCCATAAATTTTTGTGTCCCCAGGATGAGACTGTGTATTCATATTCGTGTCCCCACACAATATAGTTTTACAAACACACACACACACACTTATTCAACTGTACATGTATTTATGGACGTCTGTGAACACCTACACAGTCCTTGTGTCAGTGTAAAACTACACGTGTGTCCCACAGCGTCTGCGGCTCCATGTGAACATCAGGACTGTCCCAACTGTTCTGTGCAGACGCCACCACCGCTCATCCAGCCTCCCCTCCGTCATTCGACCAAACTCAGCTCCAGCTCCAGTCCTCCCTCCTCCTCTTCTCTCTCCATGTGTCTCTTTCCCTTGTGGTCTTTGGTCCTCCCACCGTCCCACCTCCCTCAGTCATCCCTCCCTCCTCACAGGACCAGTCACTCTCTGCACTTGTCTCTTCAGTCAAGGAGAAACTAATTGGAAGAAAGAATAGAAGAAAGGAGCTGATGGAAAACTAAACCCTCCAAACTTTACCTTTCTTCATCATGCCACAGAAAGGTAAGAGCAGCCTCTCCAATTCACTCTCTCTCTCCCTCTCTCTCTCTCTCTCTCTCTCTCCCTTTCTCTCTCCCTCTCTCTCTTTCTCTCCCTCACTTTCTCTCCACCTCTATTTTTTTTTTTTACTTTGTCAGTTTGTACATATAAAAGTACTGTAGTTATGAAGTAATGATGAGATTTAACAATATGACATAATGATTCTGGGAAAAACTAAAAAATGAAAAATGTAAAATGCACATGTTAATGTTATATTATGAGTCCATCATGAGGATATGGAAACAAAAAACTATATGTATATATATATATATATATATATATATATATACACACACACACACACATATAGATAGATAGATAGATAGATAGATAGATAGATAGATAGATAGATAGATAGATAGATAGATAGATAGATAGATAGAACAACAAAGTGCAGAAATTCCATAAATAACAGGCAAAGACAGTGAGAAAAAACATGTTTACATTATTTACATGACATTTCTGTGTATTTGGAGGTTATTGAGTGCTACTGTATAATCTGATAGCTGTGGGGAGGAATGACCTGCGGAAGTGCTCTTTCTTGCACGGGGGTGTAACAGTCTAGTGTTGAAGGAGCTGCTAAAGGCCACTGCAGTGTGGTGCAGGGGGTGGGAGGGGTTGTCCATGATGGACATCAGTTATAATTATTATTTATTTGTGCTTCTGGTAAAACATCACAGTAACACGCCTTGCATGACATGACCTTAAAAATCTATGTTGAAACACATTTGCTCTATTAAGCATTCTCTTACTGATAGTTCATAAATTTTTCATTCATTCATTTGTTTGTTTGTTGTTTCTAACATCTTTTGTGCACAAGGAAGTAATGGAAGAGCAAACACATTAATAAACAAAAGTTGTCAAGACAAAATAGTAATTTCGATGTACACCTGATTGTCACCTGATTGTGCAGTCATCATAACAAGATGTAAATTATATTCATGGTACCATGGTCCGTACACGGTGGGCATTGTTATAAATCAGTGTTGCGGACTCTGAAAATATTGACAATATTTCTGTAAAAGCATTGATGTTATACGACTTCTGTTTGAGAGTGTTCTAAAAATTTTTTAAATGCAGCCCATATAAACAGCCACAATATGTACAACATTAAAAAGAAACCGGCAATATTTGTCGATATCTGATAGATCTATATATTGCTACTACTAATATTGGTTTTGTAAATCGTAAAATTGTTTAATTTGATGCATTTGGCTGTTTACATATAACTACATCTTAAAAACTACAAGTCCCATGAGTCATCTGATCTGAGAACACAAATCAGCGACGACCTACGGATTAACCAATCAGAACGTAGACATCTTGACTGCGTCACGTTCGCTGACCTCAATTTTTTGGGGTATTTTTTCTGAGCGAGACAGCGGCTGGCGGCGCCATATTGAAAGAAGAAAATAATTTCATAAATTGCTTGAAATATAAAATCTGCCGCGATGCTGTACCTGGAGGATTATCTCGAAAGTGAGTGTAGCCGTCTAACAAAGCACCGGTGACTTTGTTAGGCCGCATTGTGCTTTAAATGTGTAGTATTTTACGGACTGTGTAGCTACGGCTGTTAGCCTAGCCATGCTAGCAGGATAACCGCTTTTTCTTCTCCTGGCAGTGATCGAGCAGCTACCCATGGATCTCCGCGACAGGTTTACGGAAATGAGAGAGATGGACCTTCAGGTTCAAAGTATGTGCAGCGCCGCCGGTGACTGTAGCTCAGGACTGTTTAAAGACTGAGTAAAGAAGAAAGGGTGCACGTGGCTATTGTACACACTAAGTAGAAAGCACTTAGTTATTATATATTTTTTGGCAGATGAAGCACTATATCCCACATAGCGATATGTGTCTGTAAGTTAGCAAACTGGCTAACATGAGCCGGGTAACATCTGTGAACTTACTTGAACATTTCTTTTCCAAACAACATGTTGTACCAGAAGTTGCATTAAACTGTGTGATGTGACAGATTGTAACATAATTACTAGCCATGTTTTAAACATACTGGGATTATTTAATTTGCTAGCTATTTAAAATGAATGAAATTCTAAAGAGTTCAAAAGAGTCTGCAGGATTTTGCGGATTTTACCTTTAAATTATTTTATAACTAACCCTGAACTTTAAAGCTTATAAATACATATATATATATATATATATATATATAATGTGTGTATATATATATATATATAATGTGTGTACATATACTAAAGTTATTTGTATATAGTAATTCTAGAAAGTTTTATATTATATTTCATTTTTAATATTCTCACTTCTTAATGATGTACCTTTTCAATCTTTTTTTTTTTTTTTTCACCCCTACTGTGTGTTATCTGAGAACCTGTAACTGAGACAAATAAAGTATCTTTATATCTACATATTCTCATATGGATAGTTTTACAATTTTTGAATGTTTGGATGATTTTTAAATTTTTCTGACAGACAAAAACTGAATAGAAAGTAACAATTATGACATAATTTTAACTAAGTTTCACTGGTTTTCTTTATAGTCTAGCTTTTTTTAATTGGAATACGGAGTTTATATATTTTATCATTCTGAATGTTTCTCCCTATATTTGTTTCCTTTGTCATCACCCTGTGAAGATGCCACTGATCAGCTAGAGCAGAAGGTGATTGAATTCTTCGTCAATGCAAAGAAAAACAAACCAGAGTGGAGGGAAGAACAGATGGAGGTCATTAAAAAGGTGAGATATTTCATTTATCACAGTGAGATACTGGGTGTCTTTTTCCTCCAAGCTCACAAATATTGTAGTGAGGAATGTGACATTATCTTCTCTATGTAGAATTGTCAGTAAAGTAACTCTATGAAACATAAAATTAGTCCAGAGCCTTGTGAGTTAATGAAGTCAATTATCATCTTAACCAAAATGGGAAAAGTGTAGGATTTTGAGCCAGACCCTAAATCAACAGCCTCTGAACTTTCTACAATCCTGAATAGCACCAACACAGTTAACCCTTTAAAAAAATGTGAGCGCTTATTTATTCAGACAAATCTGGCATATTATAATGAGTTACCAAGTCATTAAGCCAGCGGATAGTCTGTGTGGATGGCAATGACAGAAATGGTCCTTACTTGGTTCATCAGTTATACATACATGCATGCATTTTGTTGTGGGATGAAAAATAACATCAAGACTGATGACTTGATGGTAAATTGGCAACATTGACACAATATAATTTATCCATGTGATGAAGCAGAGCTTCAAAACAATGCACACAGGCATATGTTAAAATTTGTTACCATGGTAACATTGATGCTCTGGCTGTCTGTTACTGGGCATGTATAAAGTTATGAAAACCTCAGCAGTGTTATAGCCATTTTTTGCTACACAAGCAACAGATTGTAACCATTGTCTGATGTCATGGATTAAAAAAAAAACTAAACTTGGAAAGGATGCATTTTCCTTGTATTGTTTTCTCCCTTAATTTTATGTTTGTTTGTTTAGTAATTGCTGTATTCTTGTGTCATTTTGTACAGTGTAGCTTTGTACATGTCTTAACTTCAAATCTGCTACAGTATATTTAGTTTAGGATGAGGCTATGTTTGACTGCACTTTAATCTCTTTGGCAGGCGTAAAAGTATTAAAATTATTCACCATACTAAATATACTTTGGCAGCACGCCCAAGTAAAGACTGTGGGAATGACTACTCACAGATGGCAGCTTCACTTCATCAGCTCCTCAGTCATGCACTTATATCAGTTGCCTGACTTTAAAATTCCTGCTGTGTAAAATGCCTAAAATTAGAGGGACTTCGGTACCCCAGTGTCACATTACATGTTCAATCAAAAAAGTAATTTAAGATATGTGTCTATTGTGTAATCCCTTTCTTTATCACTTCTTATCATGCAATCCCTGTGTGTTTTGTAAGATTTGTCTGTTATTGGCCTGCTCAGCTTATCTACCCATTATTTGATCAGCTTTCTGCAGGAATTATTATTTTTATTAAGTGAGGTTTGAAACATCTGAGCTATCTGTCAATAGCTGTTTAATCACATCATGCTACTGTAAGAAATGTATTTATGTAAAATAAACTATTGTTTCCCATTTCAGGATTATTACAAAGCTCTGGAGGATGCTGACGAGAAAGTCCAGCTGGCCAATCAGATTTATGATTTGGTGGGTTGATTTCCAATCTGCTCTTGTTCTTAAGCTAATATTAATAAATGGCTATATTAATATTAACATTATTAGTATGTGTAATGATAGCTTCTATAAAGTTCTTGAGTGTTGTTCAATCAACTCACCAGTAGATGGCGGTCAGTTTATAAAACTCCAACCTAAGTTGTGTTCAGTCTGCTGTTCTGTTCTGCTTTGGAAGAGAAAATATGTGAGAATCACTCTAATGTTATTAGTGTGCTGAACCTGAAGATGCCCTAATGTGGTGTGCATCCTCAGCCTAGACTTTTGTGTCCTCTGTGTTGTAGGTGGACCGTCATCTCCGTAAACTGGACCAGGAGCTGGCCAAGTTTAAGATGGAGCTGGAGGCTGACAATGCTGGCATCACTGAGATCCTGGAGAGACGTAAGTTACTCACACTGTCTCTTGTCAAAGTTAGGCCAGTGTGAGGCAGTCTACCATAATGCAGCATTTCCTAATTAAATGGTTTTTCTCTTCTCAGGATCACTAGAAATGGACAGTCCATCTCAGCCTGTCAACAATCACCACGTCCACTCCCACACCACAGCAGAGAGTAAGTGCAGAACTGATCCTTTAATAAAGTTCAAATTCAAATTTTTATAGTTTAGATCTGCTCCCGTTTCCTTCTTTACTGAGTTTGCGCCTTAGGCAGAATTTCACAGTGAACTGATGTATCCTGCAGGGTGTGTTTTCACTTTAGTCAACATTTTTACTTGATAATCTTTAGCTTTAACTCACTGATCAGAAAGAGTTTTGAGAGTGAAAGTAAGAATCATAGTGAGTCAGGTAACTATTGGCTTTAAATTTGCTTTTCTATGTAAAAATTATATACCTTCATCTTTTATTGGGTTTAAGTAGTACTCTCAAACTAACTCACAGTATTTTACATTTTGATACTTTAAAATTGAGTAATATAATTGTTAATTTTGTGTCTTTTACTTTAAGTCAAGTCTGGCTAATTTAGATTTTTCCCTCCACTTGTAAATATTTTGACTATCACAAAAACACAGTTCTGTATAGTTTATAAGACAGTTTACTGAAGTTGTCTGTGGATGCAAGTGTGTGCTACATTTACTTAACAGGAGTAGTTTCTCTTAATGGTCATTATACTCATCAGTGGTAGTTTTAATTTACAATGAAATTTACATTTTTAAATTTCCATGAAAATCACCTTTTCTCTATTGATGTTGCAGGTAATTGCACCAATTTTTCATCATCTTCATCAGCCCAAACATGTTTTTTTTTCCTTTTAGAGATAGTCAAAAAGTTGTAAAATATGTCACCACATTCATCATCAGTAGCTTTTTTAGATTATTTAAAATTTTACCAGAGAAAAATGGTACATACACCTTCACTCAAGCCAGTGTCTTTCTGCTACTTTGCTCCCAATATATGGAACTATAGAACACCTCTATGAGCATAACTGCAGTCTAGCTTACGGTCATTTTAGCAGACCACCTAACGTCATCTAAAGATCTGTGATTAGTGTTTGTTGTTGAACTGCATCTTGGGAGTTGTCATGAGTTTATTTTTTAATTTTATGTTGAAAGATTTGTGTTTTTGACGGTGAATCATCAGTTGGAGAATTTGCAGAACCTAAATTAACAGTATTTTTTTTCTTGTGTAATAACAGAAAGGAAATACAATGCTCCAACTCATCACACTACAGAACATGTGCCAGAGAAAAAGTTCAAGTCTGAAGCTCTCCTTTCTACACTCACCTCAGATGCTTCCAAGGAGAACACACCAGGTAAAAACAGTGACCTTTATCCACACTTTTACCTGCACAGAGCTTTCTGTGTATTAACTCTGACCTGTGTCCTCTTCAGGCTGCCGTACCAACAGTACATCGTCCTCCACCAACAACGTTTACAGTGTCAACTCTTCTCAGCCGCTTGCGTCCTACAACCTGAGCTCTCTCCCAGCAGGGCCTGGAGCTGCTGGAGCTGGGGCCATCACCATGGCCGCTGCACAGGCTGTTCAGGCCACTGCACAGGTCAGAACCACACACACCACAATACTTCACACACCTGTGGTAATTTTAAGTGTCAAACAATGAGGTGCTTTTCTGTGTGTCACTGGATTCCACTCTGCTTTTTCAGCCTCACTGTCAACAAACGACAAATCTGATTCCATTTAGGATGATGATTAAGGAAAACTAATTTTCTCTGCAGTAGACCACTAACATTTGAATGAATTAATATTTTTTTTATTTCTGTTGTGTACAAAAACGCATGCATGTAAAGACCAAACAATTAACGCAATTTGTTACTGAAAAAGAAACTGAAGCCCAAGGCTTATTTCTGCTTCTACTCCCATCCTTACTCCAACTCCATATCTGAAGTTTCACAAAAATAAAACATTAGTCAAAATTAATCTACATTCAGTTCAAGTCACTTAGAAATCATTGTACTTTCATAGCCCTTGAGAACTTCACAACAAAGTTTTTTTTAATCGACAACAAGCTCCACAATTTCAATTTATCCTTCAATTGATTCCATAAATTGACACCAATAAGAGAAACACAGCTATATTGAACATTTGAATGAGTTCTGTTTGTTCGTGACAAATTGCTGTCATTTGTTTTAAATACAAATTTAAGTTACAATAGGACATGATAGTGAAATTGTTGCCACATACTTTGGTTTTTGGCTGTGTACTAATTTTGTGCTGCTGGTATAGAATAAAGCTGTTAATAGTACTTTAGTTTTTGACATACAGTCTACCGAAGGGAGAATAGCCAAGCATGAACATGGATTGCTGAAATGCTTAAATAAAAACTACATGTCTTTTAGCCTTATTGTCTTTGTAAGCACATTACACAGGTCAGATTGAACATAAATTATTTGAATCTATTAAGCTTACTCCTGAAATATATAAATAAATGACTGGTTACAGTTTTAGTTATTTGTTTTTTGTCACACAGCTGGATGTGTATTTCAGTGTGCATGTTAATCCAGTGTGTAAAGACTAAATATTACACAGTATCCTTGTTTGTTTGTGTCCAGATGAAGGATGGCAGGAGGACGTCCAGTCTTAAAGCGAGCTACGAGGCGATCAAGAACAATGACTTTCAGCTTGGCAGAGAGTTCTCTCTGTCCCGGGACAACAGTGGATACTCCTCCTCTGCTTTGGCCTCCACCCTCACACAGACCCTCACCCCTGCCACTGCCTCAGACTCCAGGGGCCGCAAGTCCAAGTACGGCTCACTCCTGTGCGCTGAACAGTATTTTAAGTGGCACAAGAAAATACAAAGTACCACTTGTCCTAACTTATCATGTTTTGTTTTTCCAGAAGCAGCATCAAGTCTTCAAATCATCAGTCATCTTCATCCTCTTCCTCCTCCTCACTCTCATCGTGCTCTTCATCATCAGCACTGGCTCAGGAGCTTTCCCAGCAGGCTTCAGCACTGCCTGAGGCTGAAGCCAACAGCCAGGTGGACTGGACCTATGATCCCAATGAACCACGATACTGCATCTGTAACCAGGTATCCACACAGCTCCACAGAAACCCTTTATATAAAACATCCACCGTACGAATACAATTAAAATTTGGTTTAGAAACCGCAGTCTACTTGACAGTGTTGGTTTTGTGTATGTTTTCAATTTCTGTGTCCTGTACACTGAAAACACAACAGAGTCATCTTGCATACAAATACATAAACATTTCTAGATATAATAAGTAAAGCTGTATAGGTAAGTTTTAGAGAAAAGTAGATGAGGCAAGAATCAGCCATTCATGTCATATTGTTTGGATCCTTACTAGGACCAGCTGAGAGGAAAAACATATGCCAGTTGTATTCAAAACATTACCATAATATAGAGAAAAACCATCACTACCAACCATTGAGAGTAAACAAACCATATTATTTCTTTTTTTTTTTTCAACCTGTCCTGTTCCACAATTTAACCTCCAGCATCTGTGTTGGTAAGGTTTTGCTGTGGCACAGTTCAGCTTTTTTTTAATTAAAAATTACTTTTCGTATCACTTCTTGCAGGTTTCTTATGGAGAAATGGTGGGCTGTGATAATACAGATGTAAGTATCTTCATATTTTTATTTGGGTGTTTGTTTTATTGTGTTGTTTAAAGTAGGGCTAAAACTTGTCATTAAGTGACTACACTGTAAAATGAAAATAAATAGTAATCTATATTAAACTGATTTCTAATCTATGAAAGTTTACCTGAAAAATTAAAGTACAATAGGAACATATAGTTCTTTTTCTAAAATTTGTTGTTGTAGTCTGATAAAGAATGCTTGGTTCATAAAATAGAGGATTTATTCATGTTTGTCAAAGCAAATCTAACACATTTTCCAAACAAAATATGAATAAATTATGAGCATGGTTTCAGTCCAAATGCTGATTTTATTTTGATTCCATTTTTCATCAGTGTCCGATCGAGTGGTTTCATTATGGCTGTGTGGGGCTGACAGAAGCTCCAAAGGGGAAGTGGTATTGTCCACAGTGTACGGCTGCCATGAAGAGGAGAGGCAGCCGCCACAAATAGAGCCCGCCCACTGTCCATCTATCGGTCTGTCTGTCCACCACCTCCAGCTTGTTGTCAAACACACCAAGAAGGTCAGAGGTCAACAGGTTGCTTGCAAAAACTTTGTGCCAACATAAACCATCTGCGGATTAAAGCCACATGGACAGGTCACAGATTCTAGGCATAAATCTGAAAGTATGAAAAACTATCTAGATTCAGCTCTCATTCAGCTGATTTTTCAACTCGGATATTTTCTTCTATGACATACAGACTTGTAGATTTGTTTTTTCTCGTACTGTTGTCTAGATATCTGAAACCCAAGAAGACAGGAAGTAGTTGTTTGATTTCCGACACTAACCTGCACAAAGAATATACAAATCATTTTGTTGTTTAAAAAAAAAAAAAACCTGTTGTAGTCAACATGAGGTCGTACTGTGCAGTCATCAGCCCAAAGCAGATGTCCGCTGATCAAAATATTTGGCTGGTTCAGGCAACGGAAGGACCACACCGAGCTCATATATGGTCAGAGGTCAACCTGCTGAGGTCATGATGTGTATTTAAATATAGATGCAGAGGAGGAGAGCACATTTCACTGCTGAGCGGGGGGGGGGGGGGGGGGGGGGGGGGGGGGGGGGGGGGGG
>JAPSES010063733.1:0-11243 GCA_029822895.1 Maxillicosta whitleyi | reverse complement strand
AAACAAATGTGGGAGTAATATTGCGGGGTGTCAGTCACAATATGTGGGGGAACTGTGCTGCTTGGCAGAGGTTTGTGTTCTCTGAGTGCTTTTCTATTTTTTTTCCCCAGTTATTTATACA
The DNA here is from genome assembly GCA_029822895.1 of Maxillicosta whitleyi. NCBI lineage: Eukaryota > Metazoa > Chordata > Actinopteri > Perciformes > Neosebastidae > Maxillicosta > Maxillicosta whitleyi. Next base: position 11,122 of record JAPSES010063733.1, on the reverse strand, counting down.
TTATATAAGTAGGCCTGTGTGATATATTGATTAAATTGATTAATTCAAATGGACAGTTCAGGATGGTGTATTTTTTATTAAAATTGTTTTTTTTTAAATTTTTATATGTTTTTACATGCGAGCGTCAAAAGCGGAACTGTTGCGCTGCCACGCTCTACACAGTTAAGTTAGCGGGGCGCACCCAAACACTGTAGATTCACAAACATGGCAGCGACCGAGGGGCAACCAGTGCTTGTACCTAAGAAAGGTGTTGCTACATCTGTAATCTGGAACTGGTTCGGTTTTCTTGCGTCAAACTTAGAACAAATGAATGCTCGCTGTAAGGTCTGTTCAAAAGTTGTTACAACCAAAGGAAGCAGCACGACACATTTATTTCAACACCTAAAGCAGAGGCATGCAGCCGGGTGGGAGGAGTGCAGATCCCAAAGGAATGAAAATAGCCATAGCACCAGCGCACCATCCAAAGTCAAACAAACAACAGTCCCTGAAACATTTTCGAACCGTGTACCGTATGCTTTTGATTAGGGTAGAGAAAATTCGATTAAAATTCGAAAATCTGATTTTTTTTTTAGACCATATCGCCCAGCTCTAGGACTAAGTAGGATTATTTTGTTTTGTTGCATATTCGAAATAAACTAAACTTAAACTATGACTGAAATAAATTAATCTATTTGTATGCTTGGGAACATTTAAAGGTAATAAAACACTGGCTTTTCCATTGGACATTTGTGCAAAACTTTTTCGATATTTACTAAATGTTGAAAAAACTGAAGTGTACAGTGTTGGTTTTTCTATTAAGTTACAAATGCGATAATTTTTTTTTTATTATCGTGTACTGATATGAGAAGTCATTCCATAATAATGCAGAGGAACATAAATATTACATTACATTCATTATTATTATTATTATTATTATTATTATATATTACCCCTCTATCTCGAACTAAATTCTAAAATTATTCAGCTTCCTGGTGTTTCCACACAAACCGCACCATATTTCCTTTAAAACACTTCTTCTGGGGAGCTGGGGAGGGGGACACGAACGGCTATGTCTATGTAAGCTTATACACATTTTTTATTTATTTATTTATGGTGGGGATTGTGGGGGGCACTGGGGGCTTTACTTTACTTTACCTTTATCCTGCTCTGCACTAAGCACTTTCAAGGGGTGATGATTACGCAGTGTTGTTAGAACTCCATCTGAATTTCGTTGTTATTCTGTACTGACTGACAATGACAATAAAAACTCTGAATCTGAATCTTTGCTTGTTGTAACATATGTTTCTTTTGTTCATGTGACTCTGGTTGCAGAAAGAGGTCTTTCCATTGCAATTTTATCTGATATAAACAATTTTGCTACGCCTGAAAAAAAAAAAAACCCGTCAGTGTTTCCATTAGGCAAATGTTTAATTATAAGTTAGATTCGCAATTTGAGGGTTAATGGAAAAGTGTCACAGTAAATAAAAATGTACCTTGAAAAGAAAACAACATGATACGAATAGAAATTGTTACTCAAATTGACATCCTTGAAAAGTGTATTAACTGTTTATTTTCTGTATTTTCTGAGTGTTAAAGGACATTAAACCATAATAATAAATGCAGATCCAAGGCCTGATTGTATTTATATGCCTTATGTTACTGTACAGAGCTTCACTTCACATCATTGGCGTTAAATAACAGACCAAGCTGCTGGTCACTGGTTCCTAACACAGCATACCTGAGTGTCTGCTGGTCCAGGTCCTTCAGAGGAGAATGGATGAGCATCGCTACAGACAGCAGGAGAAGGAGCACAGAACGGAAGCTGTACACAACAGGACAAATGACACAAAACACCACAGATACTATTAATGCGTGGGACACAGAAAAAAAAAAAAAAAAAAAACATGGCAGCTTCCATAACTGTGAAATGTTGTCTTCACTTTCTCATAGTGGCATGAAACAGCATCAGATCATCTGTCTTTATATTTTATGTTTTGATTTGGTTTGAGAGGAGAGAAAATCATACAGAAGGTGTTTATTCTCAAATTCTGGTGCTTCCCAATGTATGGCAATTTCTTGAAATAATAACCCATAAACACCCAGTGCTACTTTTGTGGCAGTTCCCACATTCATTTTCTCTCTATTTAACCTTTCTTCAGGGATTCACCACCATTGTCCTCTAGGAAGCAGGGTCACTGGTACACCCTTATTTACAAGTACTACTGCCTTTCTATATCTACAGTTTAATAACAAGAAGTGTCAGTTCTTATTGTCTACGATCGAATAAGCATTTGTTCCTGCATTTGTCTACTCTCCTCCTTTTACATGGAATATGTTGATAAAAGACTGGTAACTGACTGAACTGGTCTCCCTGAATGCTTTTATATCCAAACTCAGAGACTAAATCAATAATTTGCACTTGTTTTTCATAGTTTGACGGCTGCCAACTCACACGCACTCACACCGCACATCCATTTCTTACGCTTAAAAAAAAAAAAAAAAATCCAATTTGGGCACAGACTTTGGCCTGCGTTCATTCCTCTGTAAACTCCGCGACGATAGATGGAGCTGAGAAGCACCATTGTAACTCACCCTAGTAATCGCTGCATTTCCTACCCCCATTCAGTCCCATTCAGAGATATTCATAGATGCCGCACAGGTGGGCGGGCCCTTAGCAACGGAGGGTGGGCGGGCCCTTAGCAACAGAGGGTGGGCAGGCCCTTAGCAACGGAGTGCGCAAACACGCTGCCATGTTTGGAATGGAGCCATCGTCCAGCAGACCAGTGAATGGTCATAACTTTAATAAATCTCCTTTCTACAAAGTTAAAGATGTTGGCTTTTATCCTCCTCTTTACAGACACATCCGGACGTTTGGTAATTGCCAGGTGCTACAAAATCTCAATCCAAGGTTTTTTGAAAAGTTAGCAGCTCTGTAACTATGTGTTGTAACTATATGCTGTATTTTACGCTGCCTCTTGGCTAGGGCTCCCTTAGAAAAGAGGTTTTTAATGTCAATGGGATTTTTTTTCCTGGTCAATTAAAGGTTAAATAAAACTAAGAATGTATTACAATATTATCCTCTATATTTAAAAGCACTGCAAAAACAAAATCACTTAAATTGATACAAATCAATTTTTAAAACAATTGGAAATGAATTTGGCAGGTGATTCGGTTCGTCTTGTGCATGCCCTCATGTTTTGTAGTGTAACAGAAAAATGCGGAGCAGCATGGCTGAAGCTTCGGACGCTGGGCCAGATTATTAAAGCTAGATTTACAATGTTCACATGTTTGCGGTGGCCACAGCAGTCCTGCTTGCCCAAAATAATGTGCTGTTTATGTAAGAAAACTTAAACATCTAGAAAAAAATATGGCAAAACCCCAAGATAGTCTGCATGTCAAAATTACGTTAGCACTAGCTAGTCAGACACTATCATCGTAATTATAACATTTGCATCCATCTCTGTTTATCAGGCCACCAGACTAATGTTACCTGTCGTTGACTGGAACTAATACATACAATGCTAGTTTGATAGCTAATAACCAGAGCTGGTTGAAGACTAGCTCGCTAGTCTGTGGCCATAATAAGGCTAGGAAGCGGGCTAGTGCTCACTAATTATACCTGGAGCTACTGTGGGGATGTAATCCTTAGTGACTTGTCTGCAGCCTATATTGCTTTGGGTTAAATAGGGTCTTTGAGAATTGACTCTTGTGGTTATCTGATGAATTGATTAGTTATTAAAATATTCTACAGATTAATCAATTGTTAAAATTAGTTGCAGCCTTATATTTAGCATTTTTCACTGTTAATTATGTTTTTTCCTATATTTAGTTTCCTATATTTCATTTAGATATTCAGGAAAGCTCAGGGTTAATTAAAAGATTATATCAAAACACAAAAACTGAAGAAAAAGTGAGTTTTACAGCAAAGATATCATTAACTGAACATAAACCCAGTGTGTCCATCCACTGTCATTGATCCAATTCCATGGGTTTTACTCGTGAATCAATAGTCGCTTTTCCATTGGGCTTATGCACAAAACTTTATCGATATTTACTAAATGTAGAAAAAAATTAATGTCGGTTTTTCCATTAAATCACATATGTACTGATTTGTTTATTAATTATCGTCAGATGACACGAGAAATTATTCCATAAACATGGCCATGAACGTAATTATCATGTCGATTTACAGATAGATTCATTCTTATCATATATCCCCCCTCTATCCTGTACTAAATTAAAATATGATTCAGTTTCCTGGTGTGTCCTCACATACCGCTACTAATAATAGGCCTAGCTTTTACAAATACTTTAAAGTAAAAAAAAAATACAGTTAGCAAACAAATAAACTATGCTTTAGAATTGTTATTATGTAATGCACCATGTTATTACATTTCCTAGATAATAAAAAAAGTTGCAAGTGCATTTTGTAATAATCTTCTCAAAATCTAATAACTTTTATTACAAAATGCATTTGGGCTGTTTACTACAAAATGCGGCAGTTTATTACAAAATGAAATGAAAAAGTTATTACATTTTGGACGTTTACTACAAAATGCAGCTCAACAAGGTGTATGAGCACGAAAAGACTATTGGATTAGTGATAATTAGGTTATCGATGAGATTTTACAAATGTGAAAAAAAAAAACATTTAAAGTCATCCTCTGCTTTAAGTGAATGCAAATCTAAATGCAGCATGCATGTCAGTAGTAGATATCAGTAATATAATGCATATTTGGGTGAGTGAGGTCTGTGTGGGAGTCAAACCAAACCAATGAACAAACCAAACAACAGCATTATGTTGGCCATGAAGTCATACCATCACACAGGCCTTGCTCCTTTCCACCACATTCACACAATATGATGATTTGGGGTGTAACAGATTGCTCAGATGGAGGACAGACACGTATAATTCAATGTCTTGCAGGCCACTGACCCACAACATGTTGGCTTCCACCAATATCCAAGTAGACAGTGTGTGTATAAACACCTCGAGTCCGCCATTGTTTTTAATGCACATATTTGCATGATCTGCCCCTATAGGAAAAAGCACAGATCCCAACATGCTATACAGGGATGCATATTTTACACAACACTAAAATGCAGTACTTACACCTCATGCATCACTACTTCATTTATGATACACAGATGGTTCTTTATTCTACTATTTAACACAATTATACTGGATCAGTCAACCATGTCATGGCTTCCAAAGACCCATTAACACAGACTTGGGTTGTTTGGGACTAATTTCGAAAGTTTCTGAATGCCAGACTTAATAAAATTGTTCACATATTTTACACTTTCATACATTATTTATGCATTCCCTTTTCCTATAAAGCAGCAAATCCTCTGATCTTGTCTTTCAACGGGTGGAGCTCCACCTGTTTCCCACAAACACACACATTTTGTTTACTTGTTGATGGGATAAAAGCATCTGTTTGGTGACAGTAAGTAGAGTTTTATGACTTTACATCATGTATTTATTAGTCTTGTAGAAGGTCGCTGAAGCAGCAGTGGCAAAAACAGACAGAATCATGTATTTTTAATCCCTTCAACTGTCAGAATACAGGATGGCGAATATGAATCCCGCATTGTCCCATTGAAGTGTGTGTTTAAATCTATGGTGCTGACTGCACTGTTCTTACTGAAATGTACACAAGTGGAAAAATAAAAGAAACAGCTGAATAACCTTAAGATATATAATAAAAATAGTGAAAGCAGTTGTGGTTGGTTTTTTGGCATGAAATCCTCTAGGTCCACTCAGTCCCATAAGAGTTGAACTTTAAGGGCAGTAAATATAAGCCATTGTGTAAACTGTTAGTCTCATTGTAACAGATATAGTCTATAGAGACGAGCTATAACAATTTAAGGAATCAGAGCTGGGCCACAGTGACTGGGATAGTAGTTTCCTGTTATTCATTTACACTGACATAATGGGATTAAGCTTGTGATAATGTCTGTTAACAGGGTTACACAAAAAACGAATAGAACTGCAGTTTTTATTATGAAACATGGTGCAAGGACGAACTACACTTTTATTGTTACATTTTATAGACATTACACAAGCTTATGCAAAACAAATATTGAACCAATTAGGGAAATTATTTACAATTAGAATAATAGAAAATGGAAGTTAAGCAGTGAAAAATGAGTGGAAGACAGTAATAGGAAGACTGCCGTCACTATATGTACTCTGACAGAAATTTGATAATGGACTGAAACATCTAAACTGGGGTTTTCTGATTATCACATTTCTTAAATGCATGTAAACATGTCTGATCTTATTATTACACATATTTAATTACTAGTAGTTATCAAAGTTTTATGGTCATGTAAACAGGTTGAGGACATTAGGACGTTAAGAACATTTTGGTTGCCAGAGGTCAAGCTAACTTTAAAGGGATGTCCAGTGTTGAACTTGTGTGGGTGGGTAGGTAGGTAGACAGACAGACAGACACACAAGCACGCAGCATTAAGGTTAAAAACAAAAAAAAAACAAACACATGCAGTCTTATCTATGTTCGTTTTAGTTGTCAAAATGGTTTTGTGGTTTTCAGTGTTTTCTTTTCTAAGGAAAATGGGTCCAATGGTCTTTGAATGTTTAAGGATGCTGATCCCTGATATAAATAGTGGATGCGTATGACTGAACTTCTTGTTAACAAGTCACTAGGTCTTATAAAAACAGATGACTGACAGCTGTAATGACATATCTCGGTCAAGGCTATGACAGACACATGACAGAAAACATCGCAGGCAATGAGCTGGCAGGTGGATGTCATGTCCCTGCATCGACACACAGAGCAGATTCATATAAAGGAGGTTGAGGGAGATTTTTGATATTTTTGCACTTTCTATCCCTTACAGTTAGTATCTATATCCATCCATTCTCTGAACCGTTTAGTCCTTGTGAGGTTTGTGGTGATGCCGGAGTCTATTCCGACTGTCAATGGGCAAAGGTGAGGAACATCCTGGAGCAGTGGTTCTTAACCTTGTTGGACCTACCGAACCCCACCACTTTCATATGCGCTTTCACCGAACCCTACTTTAGTGTAAAATAAAATGTGATTTTTTTCAAATTCATTACCGGTGCAAGGCTAGAGTTGCTCAACTTGGCATTGCAAATCATGCACCCGTTCCGTGATACATGTGAATCCATATTGTACATATTCGTCCGACCACTTTCTTTTTTTGCTCGACATACTTACTATGGATTAAAATATGAAGAAAGTAATTACATCACGTACTATGATGACATTCACACGTTGGATCACTCCTGAGTGAACTAAATTCCTCGCAACACTGATTGGCCAAGCAATGTCACATGATCATCTGCAGCCAGTGATGGCCAAGCGGGGCATGTCGTCGTGTATAGACATGATGAGTCGTGTGTCTTGACCTCTGCGGCAGAGGTTCCACCGAACCACTGAGACCGACTCACCAAACCCCTAGGTTTCGACGGAACCCAGGTTAAGAACCACTGTCCTGAAGGTTCTATTCCCTCCTCTACTCCACCACCATGCCCCTCGTATACACTTTAACAGTCTGAAAATAAACCACAATTGATCCTCTTTGTTTTTATCCAGAACAGTATAACTCCGTTTTTGGCTCCACATTAACCGATAAAGACCCAGTATAACTTCTGTGGCACTTCCCAAATGAATTTATCTGTCTATTTAACCTTTCTTAAGTGATTTATCACAATTTATTATAGTATTATCTCTTGTATTTTGTGTTTTTTCAGTGTAAATCATGTATTTTCTCATATTTAATTTACTGATCATATAGATGTTCATTAAAGCTCAGATTAAAGTTGCAGGTGATCATATCAGAAACAGAGAAAACTGAAGAAAAAGTGACTGTTTCAGTAAATCTATCATTAATTAAACATAAACCCAGTGTGTCCATCCACTGTCATTGATCCAACTCCATGGGCTTTACTGGTGAATCAATGTTGTAGAAGATGACAGTGTTTCCACGGTAACTACGGCACCTCTGAACATCCAAATGGGTCATATATGATCACCATGAAAATATGACGAACTGTATTTTACATCAGTTATTTTCATGGATTGATAGGATTTAATGGATCAGCAGGCATTAAACAGTTACATCAGTGGGTGGTTTTAGTCGGTGGAGGGTGTTTGAGTCTTTATGGGTTAAACCTGATGGTGTGGTCATCATCATGTTTTCATCTCCACTAAACACTAAAGCTGAGGTATGACTAACTTCAGTTTTGCTTCCCTTACCCAGTCCCACTGTGGCTTGAATATGCTTTTACATAATACAAACACAACAGCAAGTTACTGCCAAGTAGTAGTTGCCATAACAAGCTCACATGTGTCTCAGGAGCCAAACCTTGTATTTGCATGGAAACACACAGATGTTAAAAAAACAAGTAAGAAGCATAATATCCTCCACTCTTCATTATTTAATTAAGGTTACCAGCTTGTTAGTGGGAGCTCAAAACATTCCAAAACAGCATCATGATTTTGTAAGTTTAATAAAGCAAAAAAAACACACTGACCATAAATTTTTAAAGACAACAATATCTACACCGTGATTATGTAAAAAAAAAAACAACAACCTGATTTTCTCTACAAGGAACTCAGAAAGTTTGTGTAAACAGTGGTGATCATTATATAATCTACACACAGCGCATGTACTCACACAAAGTAACCTTGTCTAAATGAATACGTTGGATAATTATGTAACTGCAGTCAGCATGGATTTGATGTTTTGATGTAGCGTTGCTCGTCTTCCGACACAGAAGAGCAAAGTACAAGTAAAAATGAGAAGCAGACAGAGATAGCCACGGGGTTGAAAGGGTCATCACAGAACAAGTGTCTCTGGGTGAATAAAACATAACATGCATAAATGAACAGACACGTTAATACAAATCAACCTGAGAGCAGACCGACTGTACTGTGTGATTATGTACTGTATTATAATGTAGTATTCATGTTGCCTTACAGTCACAGTTAACATGCTGAGTTCAAAGTATGGAGAAGATGAGGCAAAACATGAACTAATGTAGAATGGGTAGAAAAAATAAACAGCCACTGTATTACAAATGTTCACTGGACATATTAAAGGGATAGTTTTAGATTTTTGACATGAATCTGTATTTCATCCCCATCATCAGTGTAGTACATCCACACTGATTTACCCCCGACAGTGTCCTGTGAGCCCAGTTCTGGTCCGGTTTTGGTCTAAACGAACGTAGTCGGGGTCACTAAAATAAAATGTTTTCAAAAGAGTGATTTATTTGCATCACAAAACCAATGTCCACGAAAAAGTCACACCTCATTATCACTTGGTGCTACTTTCTGACTGTTGCACACCAGTCAACAACTTTTTTCAACAGTGAAACAGGTAGCCTAGCTGTCATCTTGCGGCAGTGCGGAGGGATACGAAGAGAGAAAGTAGGGCCAAGCAACATAACATAATAGCCTAAATTGTATATAGTGAACCAGGGGCGGACTGGGATTAAAAAAACAGCCTGGGACTCTGATCAACCCAGCCCAAACTAAACGTGTACTTAAACAAAGACATTAGTACATACATTTTTAATGTTTATTTTTATTTAACAATGGTATTCTCACCTGTTGACAAGAGCAAATTTAAAGAAGAAATAAATAAGCTAAAGTGCTTTTAAACATAAAACTGTGCACCAGAGGCTGACAATGTTAAAATGAGTATTAAACAGAACCAAAATAGGCCTAATCACTAATTTTCAATAGAAAACACAAAACACTCTAATGCTGAGGGATCAAAAGTTTCTTCAGTAAGGCACTTTTTTCAGCAACTCTATGTTGTTTGCTAAATTTAATAAATCTTGATAGTATTTTTGTAGCATACAATTATGATTTAGCTGACTTATGATATGACTTCTTTTGTGATTTGGGAAACTTAAATGTGCAAAAACAAATCATTTTAATGTATTTGTTTCCAAGCTAAGGAGTATGAATAAGGTTACATTACTCACCATCACTGCTTGCTCTGTAAGCTCATCTGACTGACCAGGGTAAACCACTTCCTCTACTGGTTCATGGTGTGGCTTTTGCATCTGACTCTGGCCTGGATCTGAGCTCACAGATTCATCTTCTTCTTCATCTTGGTCGTTTGCTGCTGTGCTTGTTGTGGCAGTGGTGGAAATACTACTCCTACTGGCAAACAGTTGTGTTATTTTTTTACATTTTGATGCGTCACTTGCAAGGGATTTTAGTCTCTTTTCTCTTATCTTTTCTGCTCCCCCTTTCTCTTTTCATTTTTGTGGCCTCTTTTTTCTATCCATTGTGAAATGTATTAGAAAGCCCTGCTTTGGTGTGTTGTGCCTTCAATCACACTGCCGTTTTTGTGCCTGCTTGCTCCGACTACTTCCTTTCAATTTGGGCTGCCCGAGTCTCCACACTTCCACTGGCAATCGGCCGCTCCTCTCACGTGTTCAAACCCACAGGTATCTCGGTCTCTACCTGCAGTGGCTGCTGTGACTCTACTTCTTTCAGCTCTGCGCAGTCCAACTGCGGGGCCGCGCTGCAGCGTCCCCTATCATTATATGTGTGCATTAGCGTGTAATACGGTATTTGAAGAGACAGTTATGAGACTAGCGAGGCGGCTGTGAAGTGCACGGCCGTTCGGGGGTTTTCCCGAATGCACAGATGGCCAGTCCGCCCCTGTAATGAACCATTTCTTCAGTAATAAATAAATACAATTTTTTAAAAAAAAGCTTCCACTTGCCTTTGGCTTTTTCATACCTTATAAGTAAGTTTCTGAAAACCCTATTACTAAACGGTAAAGGTTTGTGTTAAAAAAAATAATTGGTGATGTCACAAATCCTCACTGGTTAGGAGATCGCCCAGAAACTTTCTACTTTCGGAAGCTCAACATGAAGTCCTGAGCCATCTCAAGCTCTTAACATAGAAGGCAATAATTTTTGAGGTTGAATAGCTGACAATTAGACACTAATATGAAACTTGGTAAAAGACAAAAGCCACAAGAGACAGAATAACTGCACCTACTTCTCATGCAGCTGCGACTGTGACAACCTGTGGCCACCCGCCACCAGATATTCGACTGTCCTCTCATATATTTCCATTCACTTTCTGTCCTTCGCTCAAATGGGGAAATGCCAGTTGACTGT
>JAPSES010063613.1:0-11246 GCA_029822895.1 Maxillicosta whitleyi | reverse complement strand
CATGGAAACACTGTCATCTTCTACAGTATTGATTCACCAGTAAAACCCATGGAGTTGGATCAATGACAGTGGATGGAGACACTGGGTTTTACATCCAGTTTGCGATATCTTTGCTGAAAAGTTAATTCTTCTCTGTTTTGAAATAATTCACATTGAATTTACTCTAGAGTTTGCATGAACATCTACAAGATATGTGAATTAAATTTAGGAAAATACATGATTTACATCAAAAAATGCTAAATACATGGGATAATATTACCAACAAAATTGGTGATGAATCAGTTAAAGGTAGAAACCGAGAAAAATCCATTTGGGAAGTGCCACAAAAGTACCGCTGGGTCTTTATGGGTTAAATAAACAACAGACATCCCAGTTGAAAAACTGCTCACGCTGCAGTTTTCGGATTGGTAACAATATGTTTGGCTTTGGCAGGTGCACGAGCAACATGAGCACACAAGGCCTTCATACAGAACATGAGATGCATTTGGAGAGATCAGTCCTCATGCCTCAACATAGGACGATAAATACGATCACTGCTGATTCCATGGTTACAGTCAAAAGGTGTCTTAAAATAGTACACAACTACGATACTGTGAGTTGATGTGCTCAAAACATTCATATAAATACCTGCATTTCCTTATTAACCGTTTCAAATAAGAAACCATTTGATTGATTTCACTTCAACCTATTTATTTTAACCTATAAAGATCCAATGCTACTTTAATGCCAGTTCTTTGCATTTAATCTTTCTTAAGTGATTCATCATTTACTATAATATTATCCTCTATATTTTACTTTTTTTTTTTTACTGTAAATCATGTATTTTCCTATGTTTAATTCTCTATATTTTATTTAGACATTAATAAAACCTTAATTCAAAGGTGATTTTTTTATATCGAAACAGCAAAAACTGAAGGAAAATAGACTTTTTCAGCAAAATCTTTCATTAACTGAACATAATCCAAGTGTCTCCATCCACTGTCATTGATCCAACTCCATGGGTTTACTGGTGAATCAATGATGTAGAAGATGATTGTGTTTCCATGGCGACTACAGAGCCTCTGAACATCCAAATGGGTCATATCTGATGACCATGAAAAGATGACAAACTGCATTTTATACCAATTATTGACACGTATTTATAGGATTAATGGATGAACAGATATTAAACAGTAGATGGTTTTGGTTGCCAGACTTTATGGGTTAATAATTTAGTGATATAAGACTTTTTGGCATTGTCATGATCTTTGAAATCCTTTGATAGATTTTTCATTGCTATAACCTTTGACCCCTCAGTGACTCCTAATTCTCTCTACAGACCATTTCTGCAAGATTAGGACCAGCAGCACTATTACAGCTTCCAAAGCCTTGCACTCAGCTGTTTGTAAAAATCAAATAAAAGCTGCATATTTGACAGATCATATCCAATTATATAACCGTGCATCTCACTGCGCAGACATATTTCCTCTGTTTGACTGTAGTGGTAAGCAATTTTGCAGCCTATGGGAATCAACTTTACAGAGCAAGAGTTTTATTGTATTTGTACCAAATGATCCAATCAAGTAGAATAGAGTTGAACTGTCACCCAGAGTAACACAAGGAGTACCCTACAGACAGCAAAGAGCGTACTTCCAAGATGGAAATGAGTGAACAATTGCTTCCATACAGTTCTCCCGACGACGCCTTCAGTGAAACGAACACACGTATTAAAGCAACATTAAGGTGAGGTAACTAAAACTAAACTAAAACACAGCTTGGCATGACCGCATGAGCCAATCTATCAAACGCTGACACAGACGCTAAAAGCTATTATTCATTTGTCTAATGGGGTCAGACAAATGCAGCGCAACTACTATTCGACTGTCGATCAAGTTTGAGCTGGATATCAAACTCCAGTACATTGTCACCAAATACTGCTGAGTATTGAAAAATGACTGTTACTCCCGAAAATGAAATTGCTTTATTTGATGTTGCTCGATATTTCAGAGCAACTAAAATATCTGGCAGTACAACCATCCAAGAAGACATAAAAAACAGGACATTACATGGGGATATAGGATCGGTTGCACTGGCGAATCACAGGTTATCGCACTTATCAAGCATTTGTCTAGTTTTATTAATCATACTACATGTGTGTAGCGACTGCGTAGCTTATGGCGCTTTTCAACTCCATGGTACCGGTTCTGCTCTACTCAGTATTCCTGTGGTTCTTTTCCACTTACATGGGACCAGCTCGTCTCAGCTCAACTCGTTACTCTACGCCGCATTACTTCCGTGTCGTCTGCTCAGAGTTGCCGAAAACTCACTCGTTGCGTATTTTCTCGTCTGGATTTTTACATCTGCCACCAAAGAATGAATCTACGTTCCGTCTATGGTGTAGTTTTGTTCTGTCATCATGTGGATTCATGTTTCACTATTCACTGTCTCCTTCTGCATCTGATTTATGTAAATCAGTCACAGAGAAAACTGTCTGACCAATCAGTGTCTGCAGCGTCATGACGTCACGTTTTGGTGTCGGTCCCAACATTTTGGAACTTCGACGGAGGTGGTTCTAAAAAACTAGTATCGGGTCCCAGATTCCAGGTCCTTTTTCGTAATGGAAAAGAGAAAGATCCGTGTAGAGTCGAGTCGAGTAGAGCCGGTACCATGGAGCGGAACAGCAGCATTAGTGACAGTGTGATGAGTCCAGCAGCAGGTGACAGACCCCAGTTCATCTCACTAGGTTTTAATAAAAACCTGATGACGCACAAGCCAGCACCGGGACACTGGTGCACTTTCTAATCCTTTCCAGATTTTTCTTTTCTCCCTACGGTCGACACAGACAGGAGAGACGCTCCCAAATAATTGAACATTTTCTGTTTTTCACCCTCAAAGGAGAAGGTAAAAACATGAGCACGTACTCTTTAGTATGAAACGTGACTCAGGAGTCGAGTGAATGAAACAAGGCGGAGATTGTGTCCATGAGACGGGCTGCGATGGCGGTTTTATGAGCGACTCCATCGTGCTTTGATGATGCGGTTAACGGCTGTGCAGTCAACAAGCAGGCAGCCAATACGAAGCTGTCGTTTCATCACATCATCGCTGCGTTCTGCTGTAGTCTGCACTGATGCATGTTTAGGTCAGAGTGTGTGACGCTGAGGTAGAACACGAGAGAATAAAGGAGAGAACCACAGGATGAATAAGACCTACTCATCTTACCCCTCAGGCTCTTTGCTTTTGGACGCTGATGCTCCGTGTTACTCCACATGGATGCATCTGTAAGTCGTGTGGGTGTCTCTGCCAGATCTGCACTACGCATCGGGCTCTGGTGTCAATTATTCACATGTTGTCGTCCCACCACAATCCCTAACAATCCAGTTCTTTGTTTTTCGTGCCAGTGGTGTTGCCAGCTGATCCCCATTTAGGCGATCATGGCGGTCTCATTAACCCCTGCGTGGCTGGTTTTGTCACATGTGAAAACGCACCGTATTTATTTCCATGTGTTTAAAGGACACACGTTCAACTACATGGAACCGGCTCGACTCAACTTGGGTACCGGGTACTATTCCCGGAGACCGTTTCCATGACAGATCACTAACAACGGAGAGTACCTGGTTGTCTTGGTGACGTGGGGCGTAATTAGCGTGACATCATCTACAACGCGACACAGCTGGTGGTAAAAACAAAGAGGAAGAGGAGAAGAAGAAGAATGACCATGTGATATGTGATGTGATGTGGACGGGATGATATTTTATCTTTGGTTTGTGGCTGTTCCTCATTGTTTTGCAACTGATTAACTTACCGCTATATTTACTGTAACCCTCCGAATCTCCATCCATCCATTTTCTGATGCTTATCCGGGGTTGGGTCGTGGGGGCAGCTTCCTAAGCAGGGAGTCTCAGACTTCCCTCTCCCCAGCTACTTTGTCCAGCTCATCCGGTGGGATCCCGAGGCGTTCCCAGGCCAGAGACATAGTCTCTCCAGCGTGTCTTGGATCTTCCCCGGCGCCTCCTGCCAGTAGGACGTGCCCGGAACACCTCACCAGGGAGACGTCCAGGAGGCATCCTGACGCCCAAGCCCCCCCTAGAGTACTCTAGTAAAGTCCAAAGTCTCTCAAAATGTAGTTAAGTACAGTAGTGAAGTATTTTTTACTTCATTACTATCCAATAAGATGCAGCAGGTCACCGACTAACACCAGGAAGTCTAATTTCTTATAGGAAAATCCAGGGAACACAAACATTGGTCAAAATGTCCAAATAAATCAGGTTCATCATTGGTTCATGTATCCAAACATGGGGATGTATTAGTTCAGTGACCGCCTTTGCACTCTCCCCCCAGCTACCGTATAAAACTAAACCTGACCTCAGAACAGCTGTAGTTATGTAGCAGGAAAAACATGCATCTGACAAAACCAGGGACTGTTAAAGTATGACGTAAATTCAAACAAAAAGCATATTGTTAAATGACAAACAATAGTAAAAAAAAAAAAATTGCACAAGTATTCAGTTTTATTGAATTTATATTAATTTACAGCATTAAAATCTTAGCATTTTTTGCAGTGCAGTTGCTCATCACTGATTTATTCTATTACTTCCCACAAGAAGCTTATGTAACCTCCTATTTGTATTGTGTAAAAACTATTAGAGCGACTGAAAGATGGTGAAAGGGTACGACAAGGACTGAAAACCATGAAAAGAATCAGAGCCTGGAATTGTTTTTTTTTTTTTTTACATTCTTTTTCACATTGGAAAGTCCCAGACTGAGAATTATTGTATTTAATTTCCAATAACTAACTAAATAAGTACAGATGAGGCATAAACATGCATCTGTAGTCCATTACGTGCCAGACTAAAAAGGTGCCGCACACTGGCCCCGCCTGTCAACGCCTCAGGCCCACACTTTGTCTCACAAAACATTCGCTGTGTTCACGTTAGATCTGATGAGATAATGTCATAATTTGTCTATGAATAAGATGATCGTCACACAGGTCACATCATAGAGTCTGATTCAGGGTACGGATCCAAAACACTGAGAGCCAGTGATATGTTTACACCTAGAAATAATCAGTGCGTTCTCTTTGGTTTGATCATCTTTCATTAAAACAAAGACATTTATAAGGGTATTTAAGGAGGTTGGAAATGCTCTGTGCAGTCTGAGTTGTTGTAGCCTTGATGTGTTTGGAATTTATGTTGTTTCCCTAATCCATTCTCCTTTTTATTTTGCATTTATTTTATTTTTATCTCTGGTTTTGGGTCCAATGTTGTTGTTTTTTTTTTAAGTCAGTCATTTCGATAGAATCAGTAGGTGGTGAGCAAAACCACCTTTTAGAACCAAACCCTATCCTTTTTATTGTTTCTAACCCTTAAGGGGAAAGTAGCAATTTTGTTAGTTTCCCCTGATTTGAATGTAACTTGAATTTCCCTTGGGATTAATAAAATGTCTGTCTAAAAGCCAATGCATTGTTCCATTTCAACAGATCTGTGTCCTTGCTCTTATGCTCTGTACGCGTTCTCAAAGCACCACTTTCTCCTATTTCCTTTCCTCTTTGTATCTAGTCTTTGCTACCGCTAAACATTGAATACAGTGGCACGCTATGATAAACAGTTAGCATTTCCACCTCAAGGCTGAATGTTTCTCGGTTTCCTCCTCCATTGTTAAAAATGTAGGTGTATTAAAAGAATTAGAACCAGTGCCTTCGACCAAGGTAATATGTGTAGCTGGTCTCTGAACCCTTTCGATGGCAGCTAAGTGCTAATAATGATGCTAATTGTTAATGCTAATGCTAAGCGCTAATGCTAGGTGTAGTGTCTCTTAGAAATGGTAAAAGGCAGAGATTAAATTTCTCTACAACAATAATAAAGTGAGTTTTAAAACATAGAGAATTTTTTAAAAAAAACTTTTTTTTGGTTTTGTTTAGATAGTTAATGGACACACAGCTTGGAAGATTAATAGATTTTATGAGCCATCCAGGCAGTATCCCCCTGATCCCAATTCACACAATCACAAACTTGCACTAGATAAAAATTCTGGAAAAACTCTGACTAATTTGCACAAGAATAATATTTATATAAACTGGAACTTTTGAGAGTATAGTATAATTTGGACTTAATCTGATGTCTGTCACTTTTTTGTTTTAATTTCTCTGTTTTTACTCCTTATTTCACTTTGTAAAGAAATGATATTTTTAATTTACATAGGCTACTTATGTTGTATTTTACAATGTGAGCTCTGGTGAAAAACAAAATGTACCACCTCAGTGTGCTAGTGACTTTGGACAAGTATATAATACATAAACCAATGTTTTAGCATATTTGTGATTTTAATTTTACATTTTTTTTTTGTTTACTGTTTGTAAAGTTGACCTAAAACTTTAATAAATACAAGTTAGAATCCTGAACAAGCGCAAATATTAACCATGTTGCGCACAGTAAACAATATGCACGAACATATAACACAAAACAATATAAAATGACGTGCAAAAACTAACAATACTGATAATTATTATTTTAGTCTCGGATTGTCTTCACTTTAAGAATACATGTGGTGAATAACAAGTGAAACCTACACCTGTTCACTATTTTTGTCCAAAAAAACCCCCAAAACAAAAGTATCAGTTTCAAGTCTTTTGTTATTAAAATTAAACTAAGACCTTTACTAATTAATATTCTGTTTACTTGTTATTGATTCTCTTTGGCGAGAGTTCATTCTGTGCTGGAAACAGCATAAAAAAAACAAAAAACATCTTCATGTGTCAGCAGGACGCTGAGCTGCGGTTCGTGTCATTTCTCCATATGGTGTTTTTTTTTTGTTTTTTTTTTCTGTTTCTGACCGTCTCCGTCTGTCTCGTCTCTCTTTGGACTCGATGCTTGGCAGGTGCAGCAATCCCGTATGAAAGCGTTTCTGTTAATTCAATAAACAGCCACTGAACTGTGGAAAATTACTGTTTTTTTTCGAGAAAATATGAGAAATTAGCACACAAAAAAACCCTCTTGAGTGTTCTCCGAAAGAAGAAAAACATGTTGTTTCCCACACAGGACACAGTAAAGAAGCTGAGTGGAAAGTTTTAGTGGCTTGGCTCGGATAGGGGGTATTTGTTTACCCTTTAAATATCCATGTTAGACGGTAAATACCAATCATTGCGGCTGCTTTTTTCAGCTGCAGATAGGTAAACGTCTCCATCAGGAGTTCAATTAATGGCCAATAGATGCCGACTGTGGGTCAGGTGGTTGTTCTTTTCTCATCATGTGAAGCATTTCTCGTATTCGGTAAAGAAATTGTGAAACCATCCTGGCTCTTTGCTGTGGTTTTTACTACTTATTTAGTTTTTTCTTGCTCCAAAACAGATGGGACTGTATCCAAATGCTGCTTTCAGGAAAAAAAAAAACCTTATTCATGCTCATTTCACCAAATCTTACGTAACTGTTGAACTCTTTGACCTAAATACTTTCTGCCAGTTGACAGAACGGCAGATGTCAGCAGGTTTTATTGTACTCTGGAAAGTGTGACTGATCCACTGTACGTTTTTTATTTCATAGATAATAGTTGCTTTACCCAGAAGTCATGACAAAAGCAGGGTCAGCTCATATTTTGGCACAGACACACACTACAACAGGGGACATGATCCAGCGGTACACTGGAAAAGACATCACATATGAACTTTGTCAGCACACTGTACTGCTGATGCGACAAATATTTGATTCATTAAACAGTAAAAACAGCACATGTTTACATGAGGTGAGCGTGGACCGTATTACTGAGTCACAGTGTGAAAGTGGTTTTCAAAGTTAATGCTTAAAGACCTACAGCTATTTATGTGGTGACTTCCAAATGATTTTTTTCAACCTTTCACGAGTGATTTTATCCTTTTCATTTTTGCGCCTTTAAGTGAATTTCCAGTATTTTCCTGGATTTTAAGTCACTGATCATGTAGATGTTGCGAAACTTTCAGTGTTAAGTCCAAGATTGTAATATAAAACGTAGAAAACTGCAGGAAAAGCAACTTTTTGTGTCATTAAAATATAAAAAACAAGAGTCCGCTGTCATTTGTCAAAATTACATGGGTTTTAAGATGTTGTTGTTTCCAAGTTCACTATGAAGCCTCTGAACGTGACCATGAAAAGATGACATTTTATCTTATTTATGTCATATAGGGATTAAAGTTTTAAAAGTTATTAAAGCATAAAGACCCAAACATCTCCTATCGACCAAAACCATCTCCTGATCTAAACTGTTTACCTGTTGATCCACTAATCCTATCAATACATGTAAATAATTGCTATAAAATACAGTTTATCGTCTATTCATGGTCATCAGATATGACCCATTTGGATGTTCAAAGGCTCCGTAGTAACCATGGTAACAGTACACCATCATTAATCTGATCAAAACAGGTAAATAATTGTTGTAAAATACAGTTTGGCATGTTGTGATGTTGTGTAACCTGTCTAATATGCAAATCAATTCGTCTAATTAATACAGAACAGGATCATTTACATTTACACTGACATATTCATTTTATTCATGTTTATGTTTTTACCGTATTAACTCATAAAGACCCAAACATCCATCACCAACCTGAACCATCTACTGATTTAAACTATTTAATATGTGTTGATCCACTAATCCTATCAATACATGTAAATAATTGGTGTAAAGTACAGTTTATCATCTTTTCATGGTCATCAGATATGACCCATTTGGACGTTCAGAGGCTCCGTAGTTACCATGGTAACACTGTCATCTTCTACAATATTAATTCACCAGTAAAACCCATGGAGTTGGATCAATACCAGTGGATGGACACACTGGGTTTATGTTCAATTAATGATATATTTTACTTTTTCCACCATTTTCACAGTTTTTGAGCTATTGTGGGCATCGATCATCATCTGTAAAGTAAATATAGGAAAATACCTGGTTTTGTTTTTGGCCTGAGCTATGATTCTAATTATTACCGGAATATCAGAATCCATGGAAACGCAGTTAAATAAAGAAGAAACAGAAAAGTCCCAGATACAAGTGTGGTGTACAAACCTATCTTACCTTCTATTTTGGAAAAGTTACTTTATTTATACAACTTTATTTATAAAGCATTTTAAAACAACCACAGAGGATCCAATAAAACAGCTCCAGGAGACTTCAGACATTTTGGTTTTACTCTTTTACTACAGTCATGGAAAACATTTTTTAGACTAGAGATGCCCGATACACGTATCAGTATCGGGTCCGATACTGAGCGTGAGTACTTGTACTCGTTGAAATACTCTGATACAACCGCACCGATACCAGTTACAGCAGCGTGACATTCACAGTTCAGTGCAGCAGGTACGCAGTGGAGGAGTAATATCAGTAATGTGGAGATTTTTCAAAATAAATGACAGTGACAAAAGTAACAATTTACCAAGTTATCAGCTCTAAAATTAAACTATTATGAGCTATTTTTGTTGTTATTATTATATTTGTCCAAACAAATGGACCTTTAGTTGGACCACCCAGGTGAAATCTTGGGAAAGGTTCTTTACGCTATATATCCCAATATGGCCACAAGGGGGCGCAAGCCTCGTTGTGTTGGTTTCAAGCTCGGTTGAGTCAGGAAGGGCATCCAATGTAAAAACCTCTGCATCACCATCAACATGTGAAGGCAGGCATTAAAATGAACAAGAAACTGAAGAAAACAAGGGGTGGTCTGATCATTTTTTTGTGACTGTGTGTTTGTCATCACTCAGAGAGGGAAAAAAAACACACATAACTTTAACAAACACAAATCCATTGCACTTATCACAATCCATTCTAAATTCATTTGCAGATGTTTGGCTGGATGTGTTGGATTTATGGGACTAAATTCTCAGACAAAAGTTCCACTCCTTGTTGACCAGGATGTCATACTTTCCTCTCATGCCCTGCCTCTAATTTTCATTCTTTTTGACAAGGAATTTGCATTTTATGTTTTCCGATGTAAAACATATGATTCTATCATCAAGTTTCCAGTTCATAGCTAGAATATTTGTACTGAGCTTTGTGGAAGGTCTGAGTGCTGGACCTCAGAGCTGTTTTCACTGGCAACAGGCCAAGGGTCAGACTATTAATATCCCTGTTACTGAGAAAAATACTTCAGCCTCAGTGTTCAGCCTCAGGCCTCCTGAGCAAATGCACATTAAAGTAAACCAAAATAAGCTGCCTGTTCAGTAAATACATCTCACATGTACATTTTTTTTTAACTTTCAAGGACCTAAATGGCACCGTTCATCTAAAATATTTGACCCATAAAGTCCCAGTGCTACTTTTGTGTCAGCATCCAAACTAATTTTTCCCTTCTATTTAACTTTTATTGAGTGATTAATCACCATTTACTATGATATAATGCTGCATTTTCATTATGTGGTACTGGCTCAACTCAACTTGGCCTTACAAAAAACTGACCTGGAATCTGGGACCTGGTACTAGTTTTTTGGTATCCTTCCGCCGAGGTTCCAAGTGATACTAAACCATGACATATAAACACTGCAGACCACGATTAGTCAGACAGTTTTCTCTGTGACCCGCCGTTTTACCCGTTGACAGTAAATATAGCAGTACATTAATCCATATGATGACAGAACAAAACTACACCATGGTCGGTCGAGGAGATTCAGGCTTTAATGGTCGATGTAAAAATTTAGAAGAACGAGTTTTAAACAACTCTGAGCAGACGACATGGAAATCTGAATACTGAGTCCAGCTGAGCCGGTTCCACGTAATGGAAACACGCCGTTATCCTCTGTATTTTGTGTTGTTTCAGTGTAAATCATGTATTTTCCTATATTTATTTCAGTGATCATGTAGTTGTTATTAAGGTTGAGATTAAAGTTGAGGGTTATTATATGAAAAACTGAAGAAAATGTGACTTTTACAGTAAAATGTATCATTAATTGAACATAAACCCAGTGTTTCCATCCACTCTCATTGATCCAAGTCAATGGGTTTTACTGGTGAATCAATGTTGTAGAAGATGACGGTGTTTCCATGGTAACTACAGAGCCTCTGAACGTCAAAATAGGTCATCTCTGACCACCATGAAAAGATGAAAAACTGTATTTTACACCAATTATTTACATGTATTGACAGGATTAGATTAGTATTAAACAGTTTAGATCAGGGGGGTCAAACATGCGGCCCGGGGGCCAAATCCGGCCTGCCAAAGGGTCCAGTCCAGCCCTTGTGATGACTTTATGAAATGTTAAAATTAAACTAATATATTAACAATCATTTTAGTTCAGTTCCATAGACAG
>JAPSES010063594.1:0-11247 GCA_029822895.1 Maxillicosta whitleyi | reverse complement strand
TTCTTAATTTGTTCACTCTCACATTCCAGTTTTCCGCCCCATACCCCAGCATGCTTCTGACCCCCCCCCCCATACAACCTCCCCTTCTTCAACCCCAGCTTTCTTCTAAACAACAAACCTCCTACTTCCTGTAAACTCGCCCATGCTGCCTGCACTCTACCATTACTGCTCTCACACACGTCTTACACATGAAACCCCTCCCTCTGCTCAAACTCACTTTTATTCCTGAACACCTGCTGTGCACCCATCTACCGCACCTTTCGCACTTTATCGAATTCACTGCTACATTCTTACCACATACGCTACATGGTCACTTCCCACAGTCCTTTACTTCTACTTCTCTCGACACCCGCATCTCCTTCGTCTTCCCAACATTCGCTTTCAACCCCTTCGCCTCCAACGCTCTCTTCCATTCTTCATACATCCCATCACCTCTTCCATCGACTCACCATTCAACACCACATCATCGGCGTACATCAGACTCCTACATAGCCCCTTTACTCTGTCCGTCAACACATCCATCACACAGATGAACAATAGTGGGGACAACACTGACCCTTGGTGGACACCCACCCCCACTTCAAAACGTCCTGACCTGACCCCATCACCACCCACCACTGCACCTGACTCTTCGTACATCTGCAGAACCGCCCTCACCATGCACTCTGCTACACCTTTCTTTCTCAGCGCATACTCAATCACCTTCCTCTTCAACTTATCAAACACTTTTTCCAGACCAATAAACAACATAAACAACTCCTTTCTCTTCTCTAAGTACTTTTCCTGAATCTGCCTCACTATAAATGCTGCATCTGTCGTCCCTCTCCCCAGTCTAAACCCATATTGCTCCTCACTGACATCCAAAACCCTCCTTATCCTCGACCTCCAGCACTCTCTCTGCCAACTACATCACATGTTCCATCAACTTGATCGTCCTATAATTTCCACACTCGGTTGCTTCCCCTTTTGATCTAAACAACGGCACCACCAAACTACTCTTCCACGACTCCGGTAGCTTTCCTCTAGCTAGCAACTCATAGACATTTTCTCTCCCCTAACATCTCCATATACACTTCGCTCGGCGCCACTGCCCTCCCTTTCTTCATCTTTTTCCATGCCTCTCTCACCTCCTCTACTGTTACCTACTCCCACGGCCCCAACACTTGCTCCGCATTCGTTACTCCGTCCCATTCGTTTTCTACATTCATCAGGTTTTCACAGTACTCTCACCACACTTCCACCCTCTCTTCCACCTGCACCTTCAACTCCCCATTCTTGTCCTTAACACATGGTACTCCCATAATGTCCTTTCCCTCTTTCTTCCATTGTTTTGCCAGTTGGTACACCTTCTCATCCCCTCTTTGTTACATTCCTCGATATGTCTTTCCGCTTGCCTCTCTATTGCCTTTGCCACTTCCCTCCATGCCTTCTTCTTTAACTCCCTCTTTTTGCCATTTCTTATATGCAGCTTTCTTCATATTCAACACCTTCACAACAAATCACAAACAAATCAAATTCGCATGTTGATTTGTCACAGGTTTTTACATCGGATGCCCTTCCTGACACAACCCTGTATTTATCTGGGCTTGGGACCGGCATAATGAGACACTGTCCCCTTGTGGCTACAGGTATAGGGATATATAGTGTAAAGGGCCTTACCCAAGGGCCCACCTGAGGATTGAACCAGCCACATTCCACACCAAAGCCAGTGGTTTAAACCAGTAAGCTGCCCAGTCACTACTACTGTGTTATTATGTTATTATCAATACATTTTTATTGAAGGGGTAACGTAGGGTGACCAGACGTCCTCTTTTCCCTGGACATGTCCTACTTTTAGGACCTAAAAAAATGTCCATGGGGATTTTCAAAATCGTCCGGGTTTTCTTGCGACTGTCTCAAACATAATGCATTGGCAATAGAATTCCACTCCGTTTCGTTTTACTCCATTCCAGGTTTCTCTGTATCGTTCTCATTTTAGTCACGCCCTTCTCAACTTCAGTCACTTTGCTGTGTATGTGTTCACATTAGCAAAAGCAGTCAGCACATGTGTGTCCGCCGTCCGCTGCTACAATGCCTAAACGCAAGTGCTCCTTTCATGGAGGAGTTAAAGAAAAAATTCCCCTGTTTTCACCGAGGTCGCGATCCGTATGAGGAGTTGAGTATGAGTGTTTGACGTGCAAGGCAGGTACTTACGTGTCTGTGGCTAATAAAGGTGCCAATGACCTGCAGGCACACGTAAATTCTGCGAAGCACACAAAAGCAGCAAGGGGCGAGAGCTCATCTTCTAAAGTCACAGATTTCTTTGTTAGCAAGTCCGAGAGTGTAGCTGTCACTGCTGCAGAAGGCAGCTTTGCTTTTCACACAGTTAAGCACCACGAAAGTTACAGGTCAATGGACTGCACATCTGGTTTGCTAAAGAAGGTTTTCACAGACTCCCCAACCACTCAGAAATTCTCATGTGCCCGAGCTAAGACAGAAGCCATAGTGACAAGACAAGACATTCCCTACTGTGGTGTGTCTACTGATGGCAGCAACCATGGAGCAGTAAAACTGTTCCCTCTGCTGATCCAGTATTATGACTGGAAAAATGGTGGTGTGCAAAGCAAATTAATTGAAATTAAAAACACACCAAATGAATCCGCTGACACCATTGCTCTGTACATAAAAGACACACTGCAAAAGAAGGTAATTATTTCTAAATGCATTGCATTTACTGGTGATAACTGTAACACAATGTTTGGAGGAATCAGGCGTAATGAGGAGGGGAAAAATGTTTTTGCAAATTTAAAGAAGTCCCTGCAGAACACAGCTCTTATTGGTGTTGGCTGTCCACCGCATATTCTGAACAATTGTGTTCACTATGGTGCAGACACACTAGATATTCACATTGAACAACTCATTTTCAAAATATATCAACACTTTCATACATACACTGTCCGCACTGAGAATTTGAAGGAGTACAGTGAATTTGCTGATGTTAACTACAGGGCTCTCCTCTCTCACAGTAAGACATGATGGCTGTCATTATTTCCAGGGATTGAGCAATTATTGCAAATGTACCCAGCTTTGAAAGCATTCTTTCTATCCCAGGACAGGCCACCACTGCAGATAAAGACATTTTTTGAGGATGAGTTTAGTGAGGTTTACCTGTGGCAAATGCATTCACTGATCTCAGTTTTTCAGCCCACTATTCAAGAGATGGAGAGGGAGGATAACTCTGTTGTGGAGGTGCATAAAATTCTGAACAAGGTCAAGAGCTTGCTTCATGAGCGCAAGATTAACAACTTCATGCCTCTTAAAGTCAAGGGTATGCTGGCTCAAAAGCAGAGGGATGGATATGGGCAAAGGTGTGACCATTTCAGTACTCAGGTTCAAGACATGTACAGTTCATGCCTTGACTACCTTCAGAAATGGATGACACCCATGGAGCAGTTTTCTACTTTTATGTTGATGGATCTGAGTGAAATCCCAGATTGGAATGTAGAGGCCTGCATCAGGAGTCTGGCTGAAAAGGGAGTGGGAATAGATGATGCAAAGTGCTTTGATCAGGTCACCCATCTCAAGAAATTCATTGAGAAAAATGGTGAGGAATTCAGTGATCTCCAAACACATCAGAGGTGGACCAAATTTTTTGAAAGGTCAAAAAGTGTTGATTTTCATTCAGAGCTACTCAAGATGGCACAGTTTTTTTTTTGCCATACCTGCCCACAATGCAAATGTGGAGTGCATCTTTTCA
Source organism: Maxillicosta whitleyi (assembly GCA_029822895.1). Taxonomy (NCBI): domain Eukaryota; kingdom Metazoa; phylum Chordata; class Actinopteri; order Perciformes; family Neosebastidae; genus Maxillicosta; species Maxillicosta whitleyi. Next base: position 7,511 of record JAPSES010063594.1, on the reverse strand, counting down.
CTGATTCAAGCACAGTGGACGAAAGAGAGGAATTGCATGTCTGTGGATTCAGTGAAAGGGATTTTGTGCACCCAGTACAACTTCAGGAACATGACCTGCAAAGACTTTCATACCTACCTTATGGGTAATTGTCAGCTGTTGAAGGAGATGCAGTCTTCTCACAAATACACCCCGCAAGAGGCGGACTGAAGAGGAGCCATCAGCCTTTTTTTTTTTTTTTCAAATGCAGCACCAGTAGCCTTATTTCTTTTTTCTTTAAAAAAAAAACAAACAAAAAAAAAAAAAAGTCTACTGTTAAAAGTCTACCATTGTTACTCTCAAAAATGTACCGGTAAGTGAAGGCCTACTTGTTATTGTTGGTGTACAAGACAATAAATGCATTGTTATACTCAAAAATGTTAGGGTAGGCTGACTTGTTATTGTTGATGTACATATGTTTTTGTGTTTTGTGTTATTCAAGACAATAAATGCAATTGTTATACAGACACCTTGTCATTTGTGCTCTTGACCTTGTTCAGAATCCTCTTCACCTCCTCAACCATTTTTCTCAATGAATTTCTTGAGATGGGTGACCTGATCAAAGCACTTTGCATAGTCCATTACCACTACCTTTTCAGCCAGACTCCTCCTCCATCTCTTGAATACTGGGCTGAAACACTGACATCAGTGAATGCTTTTGCCACAGGTAAATCTCACTGAAGTCATCCTCAAAAAACTTCTTAATCTGCAGTAGTGGCCTTTCCTGGGATAAAAAGAATGCTTTCACATCTGGGTACATTTGCAGTAATCGCTCAATCCCTGGAAATAATGACAACCATCGTGTCTTGATGTGAGAGAGGAGAGCCCATTTCCCCCCTCCTCATTACGCCTAATTCCTCCAAACATTGTATTGCAGTTATCTCCAGTAGGCCTAAATGCAATGTATTTCGAAAAGATTCCCTTCTTTTGCAGTGTGTCTTCACAGCGATGGTACAAAAAGCGTGTCCTCTTTTTCAACTACCCAAATCTGGTCACCCTAGGTAACGTTGTGCATTGGGCCAATTAGAATCGGGGACCGAATATACCTACAGTTACTGGATGTGGGAAGAAGAGGGGGGTGGAAATATGCGTTCTTTGTGCTACTGCATGGAGGAATGTGGAACTGAGAGTTGCACCTTAAAAATTGAGGTTGACTTTTTTTTGACACGTGCTACCCAGTTTGCATTTTTTTTTTCTGGTTCCATACTGAGTACTGTAGCCTACGGTAATTACAAAAACGATTGCTAGATGATAAATTAAGCACACAAACTTGGACAAAATCATTTTGGAAGACAGTCTTGCTCTTGAAAAGCTCATTGTCAACTGGACTGCATCCTGAACTGTAATGGAGACAGCCCGGGTGTGTTGTTATGTGTAGCTTTAAGACAGACTACCCAGCATGCATGGGGTGACAGGTCACCATGGAAACGGGGGGAGTGCACTAGGAAATGGAGTTTTGTCAGACATTAAAGTTTTGGAGCTTAAACCCACGCTGACCGTGTATGTCTCTTAAAAAATGCACTACACTGCATAACACGGTGTCAGATGGTGAAAATCTTTGAAAAGATAAAAGAGAGGAGTTTCAGTGACAAGTGAGTGAGTTTGAACCGTGAGGTCGTGTCAACGACTACGAGCTCCGAACTGTGCTATGCTAGCGACGGAGGAGAACAGGAGCAAGAACAGCAGTGGCGAAAGGCGACAAGAACTGCAAAATTTGTCGGTTGAAAGGACAGAAAGAAGACCGACAGTCATGGATATAAAGCTATGTCCATCCTCACCCATGCAGTTTAGTGGAAATCTCGCAGATAATTGGAAACGCTTCAAGCAGAGATTTGAAATATATCTAGCTGCTAGCGGGGCAGGGCAGGGGGACGAGAAATTACAAGCTCAAATCTTTCTGCACGTAATTGGGGAAGACGCCTTGGATATTTACAACAGTTTCCAAATAGCACCCAATGATCTGAAACTACCCACTCTGTTAAAGAAATTCGAAGATTACTTTGTGCCTGCCAAAAACATAACGTTTGAGAGATACAAGTTCTTTTCCTGTGATCAAAAGCCTGGCAATACTTTCGATCTGTACCTGGCAGAACTGTACACATTAAGCAAGACATGCGAGTTCGGTGCACTGAGAGATTCACTAATAAAGGACCGCATAGTTTGTGGAATAGCTGACAATGGACTGAGAGAGAGATTGCTAAGAGAGAAAGATCTGACTTTGGATAAGGCAGTGGACCTGTGCAGGGCATCACAGAACTCACGTGAGCAGGTCAAAGAGCTGGCCAAAACAGAAATGGCGGTGCATGCAGTTAGAAGTAAGGAGCAGCACAAGAAACACCAAGGTAAACAAAACAAAGTGATGGAAGGCAATCGTAAGAGATGTGGAGGCAGTCACGCCCCGAGAACATGTCCAGCCTATGGGAAAATGTGCAACAGTTGTGGCAAAAGAAACCATTATGCGAAATGCTGCACGGCTGAGACAAAGAAAAAAGTGCACACAGTAGATGAGGAACCTGATGAGTTTTTTTTGTAGATGTAGTGCAGGCATCTCATGCTGAGAAAGAAGAATGGATTCTTCCAGTGACTGTAAATGAGACAATAACAACGTTTAAGTTGGATACCGGAGCACAAGTGAACTTGTTGTCATTCACTGATTATAAAACACTGAAAATAAAAAGCAAAATCCTTCCAGTAAAAATGAAAGTGTCAGGCTACACCGGTGAAAGTGTGCCAGTTAAAGGCAGCTGTATAGCAACATTTCAACACAAAGGCCAGATATTAAAAGCACAGTTGCTGATAGTTGAAAAGAATGTGCAACCAATTCTGGGTTATCAGCATGTGAGAAACTCAATCTTGTGAAGAGAGTGTTTGTGGTGGCGTCACAAGCTCCAGACAAACAGAACACAGAGGCAGAAAACAGTGATCAAGAGAGTTTGATGACAGAATTTAAGGATGTTTTCAAAGGACTAGGCTGCTTACCAGGTGAACACAAAATACATGTGGACGAGACAGTTGCACCAGTAGTTCACGCATGCAGAAAAGTTCCGTTTGCACTGAGAGAAAAGCTGAAGGAGGAATTAGCAAGAATGGAAAAGCTGAACGTCATACAGAAAATCAGTGAACCAACAGATTGGGTGAGTTCCCTCGTCATGGTACAAAAGAAAAATGGTGCATTAGGCATATGTCTGGATCCTAGAGATCTGAATAAAGTGAATAAATTCAAGTTGCCAACCCGTGAAGAGATTATGTCTCAGTTCGCAGGAGCCAAGTGGTTCAGTAAGCTCGATGCATCTTCTGGGTTCTGGCAGATGAAGCTTGATGATGCTAGTTCAAAACTCTGTTCTTTCAATACGCCAGAGGGAAGATACAGATTCCTCCGTCTTCCATATGGAATCCTATCGGCTCCAGAGGTCTATCACAAGACTATTCACGCCATATTTGAACACATTCCAGGAGTCACAATCATGATGGATGATATCATAGTGTGGGGATTCACAAGAGAGGAACATGACACAAGGCTGTGACAAGTGCTTGAGCGTACCCGAAGTGTCAATCTAAACCTCAACAAAGACAAATGTGAATTCAGTCAAGTCACTGACGTTCATCGGAGATGTCGTGTCTGAGAAAGGGGTGAGTCCCGACCCGAGAAAGACGTCAGCCATAGCCAATATGGAGAGGCCCCAGAACAAAGACGAGGTGAGGCGGTTCTTAGGGATGGTCACGTACCTAGCTAAGTTCATACCCCAGCTGTCATCCATTTTGGCTCCACTCAGGATGCTGCTAGAGCAGAAAAATGAGTGGATGTGGCTACAACAGCAAGAGGAGTGTTTTCAGAACCTGAAAAAGATACTCACCTCAGAGCCAGTGCTTAGGTTCTACGATCCCAAACGTGAGACAAGAATCTCCGCTGATGCTTCTCAGTATGGCTTAGGAGCTGTCCTGCTACAGCGTCAAGAGCCCTCACCAGCGCTGAGGTCAATTATGCGCAAATTGAAAAGGAGTTGCTGGCCACCACCTACGCCTGTGAGCGTTTCCACCAATATGTATATGGGCAGACTGTAGAAGCAGACAGACCATAAGCCATTGGTCGCCATTATGTCCAAGCCGTTGACTGATTGTCCCCTGAGAATACAACGTATGTTAATATGGCTACAAAAATACGATGTGAAGTTGACATATACACCTGGAAAATATATGTATTCAGCTGATACACTGCCACGGGCTGTAGACAAACATGAGAAACCAGACAAAAAAAAAAAGTGCTGACATACAGGTATATGTTGACATGATCATGGCGTCACTTCCTGTGTCAAGTGAAAGAACAAAACAACTCATACAAGAAACAGAAAAGGACGAAACATTGAAAGAGCTCAAGAGGATGATAAAACAGGGCTGTCCTGAGCACAAGAGCGACTGCCCACAGCGAGTTCAGGACTACTGGACCTGCAAAACTGAGCTGACGGTGGCCGACAACATTGTATTCAAGGGAAACAAGTTTGTCATCCCATCTTCAATGCGCAAAGACATGCTCAGGAAGATACATGAAGGGCACCTGGGGGAAGAAAAGTGTAAGCGCAGGGCTCATGAAGTCATGTATTGGCCGAGAATAAACCAAGACATTGGCCTGACCATAGCCACATTCGAAGTATGTTTGACCTACCGATCAAAACAGCAGGCAGAACCACTTATAACTTACCCTGTGCCAGGTAGACCATTCTACAGAGTAGGAGTGGACCTGTTTGACTGCCATGGAAAGAGCCATATAGTGGTATCAGATTATTTCTCAAACTACCCAGAGGTCACGACTTTACAAACAACATCTAGCAAGGCAGTCATTGCATTCCTGAAAACTGTATTTGCAAGACATGGAGTCCCATGTGAACTGATACCGAATAATGGTCCACAATTCACAAGCGGTGAATTTGCTGACTTTGCAAAAGAATGGGGGTTTCTGCACATAACATCAAGCCCACATTATCCGAGGTCCAATGGCCTTGCAGAGAGTTCAGTAAAGGTGGTCAAAGGTCTCATGAAGAAAGCACATGATGGAAATGAAGACTTTCATCACAGCCTGATGATCTACAGGAGTGCACCACTGCAGAACGGCCTGTCCCCAGCCCAAATGCTTATGGGACAATGCCTGAGGACCAATTTGCCAGTTCATGAGCAGCTCTTAACACCCAAAGGAGCACACAAAATCAAACTTGACAAAGAAAAAGACAAAGAGAAACAAAAACAGCAACATGACAAGAGAGCAAAGAAACTGTGGGAGTTAAGACCAGGAGAACAAGTCAGAATCAGAGATCATGTAACGGGTATCTGGAATCTTCATGGTTCAGTGCAAAAAGAGGTGGCACCACGCTCTTACGAAGTTCAAACAGAGCATGGTGGGTCTCTCAGAAGAAACCGTGTCGATCTCAAACCACAAATGTCAAGCCAGCCTGAGGGGGAACAGTCCAACACAACAATGCAAGCCAGAGACAACACCCTGCTGGAACCCGAAGTGCCAGCAAGTGTTCAAGTCTCTCCCACTAGGACACTGTGCAGGCCAAAGCACATGATTCAGCCTCCCAAGAGACTCACTGAAAGTTGCTGAGATCTAGAGACTGTAAACTTGTTAAAAAAACAAACAAACAAAAAAAAAAAAAAAAAAACAGTTTGAATGTTTGTAAAAAAAAATTTGAATAGCAAGTTTGGTAAAGAACGTTTAAAAAAAATTTTTTTTTGAATGTTTAAAACATTTAGAACAGTTACTTAAGGCATTCAGAGTAAAGTAACGCAAAGTGCATAAGTAATAGAAGTAAAGGTTAAATTCTCTTCTTAAAGGGGGAAGATGTGTTGTTATGTGTAGCTTTAAGACAGACTTCCCAGCATGCATGGGGTGACAGGTCACCATGGAAACGGGGGGAGTGCACTAAGAAATGGAGTTTTGTCAGACATTAAAGTTTTGGAGCTTAAACCCACGCTGACCGTGTATGTCTCTTAAGAAATGCACTACATGGCATAACAGTTACTGTGGTAGTAGTTTCAAGGGTTTGGGAATATTTTACATTCTTGTTCATACTGTGTCAAAGGTGACAGAATCTTACCAAGTTTACCTCATTTCAGATTAGAACACACACACACACACACACACACACACACACACACACAAATTTTACATGCTATTTCATATGAACAAAAAGGTAAAATAAAGGTCACCTATTTGTTACATTTCATCAGACTACATTGGAATTGCATATTTATATATCTTTGTTGGTTACATATAATTTGTAAAGATTTAGTGTATACTGGTGCAGTATTTCTTGCGTGGAGGCACTGCACAAATTTCCATAAATCACAGAACTACTGTTGTAATTGTAAAGAAAAATGCTCTTACTTTAAAGGTATGTCGTCATGTTTGTGCCTTGTCTTTTATGTTTTTTCGCATGACTTCCTGTTTTATTTTGGTAATCTGCTTGTGTCATGTCTTGTGTTCCCTCCTTTGTAACTGCCTGACTCCTCCTTATGTGTGCACCTGTGTCTCGTTGTCTCCCTGATTCCTTGTGTATATAAACCCTGTCTTGTCTCAGACTTTTGTCATGACTTTCCAGCATGTATTCTGTCTACCGTCTTGTGTATGATCTGTTTCCGTCCTGGACCTCTGAGTTGTCTGCCTGTCCCCACCTGTGCCTCTGCCCTATGATCTCCTTTCAGATTTGGATTCTGCCTTTACCTGCTCCCCATCGGTACCTTCACCTTCGGATTGACCCCCCGGATTGGAACTCTTCAACCCACGGCACTCTGACTCAGCCTGCCCCTTACCTGTACCGTCGCCTTTTCTTCTGCTCTGGATTTTTGGATATTGACCCGTTTTTGTGTCTTGATTAGAATCAGCCACCTGACCCTTGGACTGCTATCCCGACCACTGATACTGGATTATTCCATTAGAGAAATAACCATTCATACCACTGTAAAATTCTCAAATAAACTGTTATAAACCTGAAGTGCAATCTATGTTCTGTTTCTGCATTTGGGTTCTCAGTCTGATTCGTGACAAGGTAGACGGGAAAACCAGTAAATTCACCATCACCAACTGGAAACCCAGGACCCTGTGAATTTGAGTGACAAATAAAAGGCACCGTATGAAACTTCTGAAACATGTTGTAGAAGAGAATAAAAAGGCTTATTGTTGAATCGTATTAGCATATTGTTGTTATAACTAGAATGTCACTCAGTGTGAGTGTAGACCTCTGCCAAATCCACCCCCCCACCCCAATGGGGGGGGGGTTGCACTCAGTCCCTCATTTATTTGGACAGCACTTTAAGATTCTGAAGTTCATGGACTATATGAGAAAACATGAGTCTCCATCTGGTGGACATTTATTATTATTATTATTATTATTACTGCAGCAATGATAATTAAAAGTAATACACAATCCTTTAAAAAAATTCCTGGATCCAGACAGTGATCCGGATCACCTCCAAAATGGAATCATCTGTTCCTTGTCTCA
>JAPSES010063573.1:0-11247 GCA_029822895.1 Maxillicosta whitleyi | reverse complement strand
CCGGGGCCCCACCAGATGAGCTGGATGAAGTGGCTGGGGAGAGGGAAGTCTGGGACTCCCTGCTTAGGCAGCTGCCCCCCAGACCAGACCCCAGATAAGCGGTAGAAGATGGATGGATGGATGGATGGATGGAAGTGGAATTGAATGGGAATCAGTGGTGCTTAAATGTAATTCAGTTTGATGCTGGTGTTTCAGTTTCTGATGAACTCTGAAATAAGAAACAGTGAATACTTATGTGACTCATTACAGGCATTCAATGAACTTTAGTCAGAGTTACTCTAAAATCTGATGCTAATAATTGAATTTTTCCTGTAAATTTGGGACAGTGGAATAAATAAGACCCTTGTAACACCAAATATTAAATAATTTAAAGGTAAATGCTTTGTTTTTAGCTCACTGGCCAATAGGCCATTAGTGAAAACATTGTATTTGTCATCACCCTCCTCTCCATTACCTATTTCTTCAAACATCGTCTTCAACGGAACTATGTTTGGATTTATTTCAAATTTGTAGCTTCCTTGGAACAGTGTCTACAAAGATTGTTCACAGTTTTGAGAATTTTTTTTTTTTTTTTTTTTTTTACATTTTTGAGGAATTTGGAAATATTAAAAAATTCTTTACATATGGGCCATATTTTGATGGCTTATAACATTGAAATGATTAGAAATATTAATATAGAAATTACTGAGCACTGATAGGAAGTCATTCATGGACTTTCATTTATTTTTGAGGAATCCACCAGTGAAAGAACCACCCATTTCTATTGGGAGATTGATCTCCTGCTTGATGCACAGGACTCAAACATGGCTGCAGAACCTGACAACCTTGCATATACAAGTTGCTATTGATTCTTGATTTAAAAAAAACAAAAACATCCCAGTGAGATACAGGGACATCAGTCATATTTTTGCCTTCTTTTCCCGGTCTTTTAAATTCTTATTTCTAACCCAAACCAAGTACATTTTTTTATTGTGTAGCAAACAATACATGGATATCGATATGGCCTACTGAAATTAAAATTGTTTTATAGAAAGAAACAGAAATCCAACTTTAACTTTACTTTAAAATGTAGGTTGTTTGTTTATTAGTTTATTTTTGTTATATTGTTTGTGGTATGTGTATTTATTTAACTGTAAAGTGTAGGAGCAGCAATTTTCCATCTCATAAACAGTTGTTACCATTTGAAATAGTCGATGCCATATCTGATCAGCCTAAACCTAACCCGGGTTAAATCTAACCCTATTCCCTAATCCCTAATCCCTAACCGTAAAAATGGCATCGACCGTTTCAAATGGCAACGACCCTTTATGAGATGGAAAATGGCGTATGAGCAGTGCAGATCAAAAAGTCGGAAAGAAAATGACTGTTTGTCATCTCTAACCCAACATTTGTGATGTGTCCTCCTTCAAGGTTAATGTGCTGTAATCTACCTCCATTGGATTTACAAAACCAACAAAAATTTAAATGTGTAAATAAACAAGAAGAAAAGAAAAAAGCACATTAAATGTGTCATGTCTTTGTAATGTTATTAGTATTATTGTCAGAAATTATTGTCAGAATTCTGCTGTTTTCAGTGCAAGCATGTGCAAAAAAGATGGACCCTGTTGGATTAAGTGTCAAATAGGTGCAAGCTATTATTTTTCTGCTGACATCAATCTTTAAGTCAGTTTGTTTCTTGTAAACACTTAACTGCTGTGACATGTGCTTTCTATAACTTTCGTTAATTTGTCTTTTTTTTCGCACTTGAAAGAGAAATTGCAGTTAAAATAATCTACCTCTTTAAATTCCGTATCTGTAAAAAGAGCCCAGTGTTTGTCTGCTCACATCCATTCAAGCAGACGAATGGACGTTTTAGAAGTCTACAGGAGACAAGGTCATAGCTTTATTTGTGGTGGGGGGGGTGTTACTGTTGTGTGACAAATGTTCTCGTGCAGGCAGCACAGTCCAGTTAGTGGCAGCAGATCAGAATGACGAAGCTCTGACTATCCACTGGCACATGTGAAGCGTCCTGTCATGGCAGACGTGTTGCTTTGCGTCTGGGTGCTGAAAACAACCCATCCATCCCATCACGACTCACTTTAACATGTCAGAATCTTTTTTTTTATTGCTATTGAAGGATGAGGAGGACCTGATGTTCCTCTCCCATGCCCTGAGATTTAACCTGCGAGGGGGATCCTTCCACTTAGTCCGTTTCATGTCGGGGCCTCTAATCACTTGTGTGGTATTCAGACCTCCCAGCCAGGCCCCGGATCGGCCATGTCACACGGCATTATCACAGCACATCAGGGCCTCCATCTGAAGCTCCTTATTGTCAATGTCAGTGGGCTAATTTCTAACAATTACACAGGAGTGTTCCCTTGGCAGCACTGCATTCCCTTCATTAACGTTGTTTGACACTCTCAACTTAAAAGGACTCGACTGGTCATGTATGTGCACACACACACACTGGTCACTGCATTAGGGTGTTATATAACATAATACAATAGATTATGGGTTCATCCTCCACACGCTTTAAAGAGTAATCCATTAAAGGTCAACACAATTTACACAAACCCAACAGAATCCTCCAGGAGTGAATACTTGACTGATAACAGTGGAAGGAAAAACGTCCTTTTAACAGGCAGAAACCTTGAGCAGACCCTGACTCCTGGAGGATGGACGACATCTGCCTTGACATGTTGGGGGTAAAAGAGAGAGAGTAAAAGAGGACAGAAAGAGGTAGAGAAAGACTGGGGGAGAAGGAGGAAAGTAGGGGAGACATATGGATGCAATTGATGCACAGATAACTGAAATAGAACTGTCAAAAGTAGATCAGCTGGTTTTTGTATAATTACATAATTACATATATATATATATATATTGTTCCCCCTTAAAGGTTTCCCCAGAATGCATCACATGTTTAGGGAAGGTGTTCGATGTTACGAACAGCCTGTGTGTTTTATCTGCCAATCAGTGGCAGTTGAAAATTAAAGTGAAAACTGTTGGAGTGTTTTCATCTGCAAGTGATAAATCACCACGTGTTATGATCAGTTACTGCTGATTTTATTAAATGAATTAAGTCAGAATACAGACTTTTTAAGACATACCCTTTTGATTTTGGTTTGACTGTTTTGAAGCTTGGAGATGTCATCACTAGGGACGTAATGCTAACCAGTATAATGATACACTGTGGTACAATTTCTAATTTACCATTAAATTACCATTTAAATTCTAATTCTCATGAAAACTGTGTTTGATTATCACACTTGGTGATACCATGGTGATACCACTCATTTCCTGAAGAAGCGATGGCACTCCAGACGCACATGTGCAGTTTGACCTGTGAAAACATGGCTGAAGGCAGCTGCATGGACCGCACTTCAGACGTCTGGGGATATAGTGGACTTCACGGAGCCATTGCCCTTTGATCAGGCTGCATTGGTAAAGAAGAATCTGCTCTTAATTGCCTGCCTGGGTAAATAAAGGTTAAATCAATAAATTTTCAGTGTCATAATAAACCACCAGTTTAGTTTCATTTCAGATTCTAAACGGTGATGTCAATGTCATAAATATACACAGACACTGATAATGGCTACCCAAGCTAATTTACAGACTAGCTCTCAGACTGTATAATTCAATACTTATTAGCGCTAATATTAGCCAGTAAGTTAAACCAGTAATCATAATTAAACTTCATGACAGAATCCTCTGATGGTCCTGTTAGTGTAACTCCTTAAACACAACTATGGCAAAAGACAAAAATAAGTTTTATTCAATAAATATGATCTCAGTTGAGCTGTCAATCACACAGACTCACCTGACAATAGGCTGGCTCTTATTTTACAGGTCATTAAGCCTTAACATAATCTAAGAAGATTAGTTAGATATTAATTCACTACCTATACAAGACATTAACTACATAGCTCAAACCTGCCTTTTGTTCCAAACTGTAAACATTTTTATTTCTTCTGTAAAGTTGGACAGAAGAAATCAGTTTGGATCCCCCAGTGGATGGTAGAGGGACTCCAGATTTTGGCACTTGAAGCCCTTGGTATCGACTGTTGCTGTGGATAAACCCTTAAACACCAACTTCACCTTAAACATGAACTCCTAAAAATGTCCAACGGACTAAAACTTCCTTAGTTTAAAACTAAACCTGGTCCTCAAATATAAAAATACATGTGATTTCTCTAAGACTGCAAGGGAAGCTCAGCTTCTCCTAAAATGTAACAAACGAAATGGTCAAATACGTGACCAGAGGTGAGGGTCACGAGCTTTGGGTAGTGACCGAAAGAATGAGATCGCGAATACAAGCGGCCGAAATGAGCTTTGTCCACAGGGTGTCTGGGCTCTGCCTTAGAGATAGGGGGAGGAGCTCGGTCATCTGGGAGGGGCTCAGAGTAGAACCGCTGCTCCTTCACATTGAGAGGAGCCAGATGAGGGGGGCATCTGGTTAGTCCCACGTCCCACCGGCAGGAGGCCCCGGGGAAGACCCAGGACACGCTGGAGAGACTATGTCTCTCGGCTGGCCTGGGAACGCCTCAGGGTTCCACCGGATAAACTGGAAGAAGTGGCCGGGGAGAGGAAGTCTGGGACTACCTGCTTAGGCTGATGCTCCCATGACCTGACCCCGGATAAGTGGCAGAAGATGAATGGATGGATGTATGGTCAAATACGTACAGTTGTGTTAACATGTCATTGACTACAAAAGTGTTACAACACGTTCATCTTGAATATGAGTTCATTCAGATTCAGCTATTTATCACAAACTGACTCAGTCAATGTTAACTTCTCATACATTCCCATAGCGCCCTTTTCGTTGTCAGTGCATATGTCCATAGAACGTCTTCTTTGTGTAGTTTAATGCTGCATGGAGCACAGCAATGTTGGCATTTCCGCCTTCTAGTGTCTCCACTGTGATACGGCATTTGCCCATAGAAGCTGAGCATTCACTTCAATGGGACAGTTTTTTCATTGTATCGAAACTCGGTGGTCATGGGATAAATGCCATGATTCTGTCTTGCCCCCCAACACTCAGCATCTCTTGGGATAAACAGAGCTGTGGGTGAGCTTCGGCTGCCCTGTGTTCCTGTATCCATATCCTTGAGTACACTTCTACACAGTCCACTATCTGCACTGACTGTGCACTGATTTCAGCAGGTCAGTGTTGTTCCAAACCGTACACTCTGTGGTGCACTTACCGGAAATTACGATCTCAACTCTCGCCCAGCTTGTCATCTCGCCAAAGATCATTCCCGACTTCATTAAGATTTCGCCCTTCATGCACCTCTACCTTGAAAATGAGTTTGCGCATGAACGCTGTCGTCATCGTCGACGTGTTACCTCCACTTCCTCCTCCTTCTGGCTCCGCCTGTTCCGCTACGTACTGAAGATGGCGGTCGTTGAGTGTGAAAAGTGTACATCATTTCACACTTCACGATCTGACCGTTATGAGTGCACCATCCGGGTTCTTTAAGTACACTTATTTTTGCTGCAATCGTAATGGAACACCCTTCGTACTCAAACTAGGTACGATAAGTACGGAAAGTATGAACATTGGAACACAGCTCTGGCCTGGACACTGGGCTTCTGCAAGATTGGAGGATCAGTCGAAAGGCTGAATCCTGTTTTGATTGACAGGTATTTTGAGACATACACAATCACTTGACTGCTCAGTCTGTTAGTCCCATTGCAGATTTTGCGAACTAAGTCAGAACTAAGACAAAATGTGACCCATTTGTTGGCATTTTCTTGGTGAAATTACTTGTTAATTTCTTACACTGTAAATAAAACACATTTCATATGTTGTTTGTATGTTGTTTCAGTTTAAATAATTTCAATAACTCAACTTTCATATTGTTCCGTTAGATAGTTCAATCAGTCATACTGTTGGCTAGGCTGGAATGAACTGGCTAGCTAGCCTCACAGGGTCACAGACCATTTTCTTGTAAAGGAGCAGAAGGTAGAATTTACATATAAATAAATTGACACATTTTATAAAGTAAGCTGACAATGGGCTTCCCCTCTTTGAAAGACCAGCAGCTGCCACTGCTCCACAGACACCTCCACCCTGTCTTATTTTGTGTGGCAGTTTTTGATCTGGTCCTCTCATCAGCTCCATGTGCAGATAGATGAGCTGTGTTTATCAGGGTAGTGCTGGTAAACACTGGCTATTTAACCACCTTTGAGCGTAGATGAAGCTTCACCTTAAATAAAACCCTCAAGCAGACAACAACAAACACAGGTCATACAGGTAGCAGTGAGGGACAGATATTTAAAAGATCTCTGAGGGAGATTCAGATCAGCAGGAGATATGGGTGTTTTAGTTCAGACATCAGTGGAGTTTGAAGTTTATCAGTAACAGTTTTGTTTCTGAGTCACTTCTGACTCAAGTGTGTGTCTCTTATTTCTGAACACTTAATGTTTTCACTGTACATATACACCTTAATAATAATGTGGGGAACACGGCAAAAACAAAACATAAAATACAAACATATATGAACTACCCCCCCCCCCCCTCAAGCCTTTGAAGCTTAATTTTCTTCGGATTATGATGTAGAAATGTATTTCTTCATGCCCAGTGTTTAGGTCTTTGTTCATGATGTTTCCACATCTGTCCTCAGGCAGCCGCGAGGTGGCTTTCGTCTACGCCATCTCATCTGCAGGAGTGGTCTATACCTTGGCTCGAGCCTGCAGTCAAGGCGAGCTGGACTCCTGTTCCTGTGACCCCAATAAGAAGGGCTCCTCACGGGATGCCAAGGGCTCATTTGACTGGGGTGGCTGCAGTGACCATGTGGACCATGCCATGCGCTTCAGCCAGACGTTTGTGGACGCCAAAGAGAGAAAAGAGAGAGATGCCCGAGCACTCATGAACCTACACAACAACCGAGCTGGAAGGAAGGTGAGGAGGAGCTTTGGTTGGCCTTAAATGGTCCAGTTAATCTAGTCAGAAGATCATGTCATATGAGGATCTTTTAAGGTAGAATTGCAGTCCATAATCTGATCACAATTTTTTTGTGTCTTGAAGGTGTGGAAGTTTTTTGTTTTTTTTGTCATTTCTACATGTTAGTTCACCTGTGAGGTTTTTGTTGTTGTAGCTCACTGGTAACTGCATTGTTGAGTTATTTTGGACCATATTATCACAGTATTGACAATATACAGATGAAGTAAACAGAAAGTCATAGACATTCAGACATATAGCTGCAGTGCTTCATTAATTACCCACACTGTGGCCTTATTTGTTTTATAATGAATCAAAAACATTCTTGCACACTAAGGTAACTATAAAGCATCTCCATGTCAGAGTTCAGAAGTCAGACCAACAGATCACAGACACTCTCTGATTCTACATAATCTGTAAATCGAACATATAACCTTATAAATGATTCACGAACAAAATGATTAATAAAGAAAAACAGCCATTTTTCCTGCATTTCTGAAGGTGCAGATACATCCATTCACTGTTGGAGTTAAAAATCTGTATCTTATTGAAAAACCTACACACTGTACAAAAATGTTAAGCTTTTTTATATAATGTTTTCTGTCACTGTTTTTTTCAAACAGACTGATCAAGACCCACAGTGACAGCACAAACCTATTTCCTGGAATAATGACCAGTTCTCTGAGCTGCAGAAGGTTCCAGGTCTTTATTTGGATCAGGCCTGTACCAGAGGTACAGGTCTTTATTTCTAGGTAGAAGTGGTCTCTCTTTAATCTGATCTAATCTTGATGTTTGTCCCTTCAGATTTAAAGCCCTCAGGATTTTCAATCCTTCAAATCCTTCATGCAACTGGGCTTTAATTGTGAAACATTTACAGATGTCCTCTATGTAACACCTACAGGAAACAGGGATTAAAGGATGGTTAAAGAATGAAAACATATTCAGACTGTGAGCTGTTCTCTGTGTTCTGTGTACCCTCAGGCCGTAAAGCGCTTCATGAACTTGGAGTGCAAATGTCACGGGGTCAGCGGCTCCTGCAGTGTCCGGACCTGCTGGCTGGCATTAGCTGACTTCAGACGCACTGGAGACCACCTTCGGAAGAGGTACAATGGAGCTGTGCAGGTTGCTGTGAACCAGTATGGTACTGGGTTCACCACTGCACACACCCAGTTCAAGCAGCCGAGTAAGAACGACCTGGTGTACTTCGAAGATTCGCCCGACTACTGCATACGGGATCATGAATCAGGTAAACACATTCACCACGCCAGCTGGTTTTCAACAATCCACCACTTTCATACTTTAAAAATTTGACACTTGTCAGTTGAGTTTGTGGTTACAGTTTTTGGTTCTGAGCTTTCACCGGAACCACATGAACCAAAGCAATGGAGTCACCGCTCCAGAGCTGAAATGAACCACTTCAGGTCTCATGGTTGATCAGCAAGAAGATGAGGGCTGTGAACAGATTATTCATGAGGGTTTATCAAACTTAGCGAAACCTTAGCACTTCAGCAACTTTACAGATGTGGCTACAAATGCTTTGTTTTTTTAATACCAATGCGGGAAGGTTTAACTGTAGACTTTGCTTTGGTGCAGGTCACTTTTATCTCACCACATTTTTATAGTTAGCTACAGGTAGACACTAGCCCAGAAATGGAGTCAGCAATATCAACAAACAATATAGACTGTAACACAAACAGCACATAGGCAATTATTTTTGTTAAATATTTAAAAAATGATTTAAATGAAACTATTAGCTTTTTTTTTTTTTTTTTTTTTTTACAAACATACACAATTTAACATTTTTTTTAATGCTAGATTGTTAAAAATTCATAACAGTAGGACTATATGTTTTACAGTTAATCTGCCCTGTCCTTGTTTTTCTCTCTGTCATGTTTATTTTAAATAATTGCTAACTGGAGTTTAGCTGCAGCAGTTAGTGCTAATGAGAACATTTTACAGAATGAACTTCTGATTTATGTTGACTCAAAGACTCAATTAAAGAATGCAAATTTTACAAGGAGAAGCTGCAAACAAATGTAACCCTCGACACTGACGACACTGCAGACACTGATTGGTCAGACAGTTTTCTCTGTGACTGATTTACATAAATCAGATGCAGAAGTAGACAGTGAATAGTGATCCATGAATCCACATGATGACAGAACCAAACTACACCATAGATGGAACGGAGATTCAGTTTTTGGTGGCAGACGTAAAAATTCTGTTCAAGAAAATACGCAACGAGCAAGTTTTTGGGAACTCTGAGCAGACGACAGGAAGTAATGCATCGGAGTAATGAGTCGAGCTGAGATGAGCTGGTCCCATGTAAGTGGAAAAGAACCACAGGAATACTGAGTAGAACCATGTAGTGGAAAAACACCATAAAAGGCCCCTTTGGAATGAATGTTTTTGTCAGAGTAGGAGTAAAAACCATAGGGCCATATTGAAGGAACTGAAGCAATGAAATGTCTGACACAGTGAACAAGGCTCAGATAAGAGTCCTTAAAACTGGTTCTCCCCATGGTAGCAGGGGTCGGGTGTAGTTGACCTCTTTGCTATGTATGGGTGTTCCACTGTGAGATGCACTGCTGCATATGTGTCCGACTCCTAGTCTGTCCGACTGTATTGGATTGACAGCTACTGTAACACACGTTAGCAGCTAAAGAACCCAACTGGAATGTGCACAAGTCAGATTCTTGAGGAAGAAGCAGGGTATGAGCTCCCTAGAGAAGGGTGAGTGGGGAATGTAGCTCAGTAGCATAGAAAGTGCCCCAAGCACAATAGAAAGGCATAAAAGGACATGCAGGTTCTCAACCGCAGTGACTTGGTCATTGTGTTTGTTGCTGTTCCCCAATGAACACAGCTGAACCAAACCCCCCAGACTCTGTCTCATTTTAGACAACTGAAGTTTAAAACTTCAGCTACAACTTTAGCAACAAAGACAAGTATTTTAAGATTAAGAAAATTAATCATTTAAGACAAGAAGAGTTCCAGAACTATCACACTGCACTGATGCACTGGTATTTAAGGGCCAACCCTTTGTGTGTTTGTCTCTATCAGAGGTTTGCTTTTGACCTTTTATAAAAGAGACCACGATTCAGCTGCTGTGCACCCACACAAGTGTGGGAGGCAAAGGTTGGAAGGATGTGGATGAAGTGGAGGTGAAACACTACATTAGTATTCTGATTCCAGTTGCCATCCACCGATCAAGACGTGAAGTAACATGTGGACAAGACAGAATGTGTGATGCACAGATCAGCACTAATATCTAAAGATGCACCGACGCCAATACCAGTATTAGGTATTGGGTCCAACATGTGTGTGAGTACTTATACTTATAAAGTAGTCTGATACAAACACACCAATACCACTTACAGCAGCGTGACATTCACTCACATTAAGTGCAGCACGTATGCAGCAGAGTAATATCAGCAGTGTGGGGACTTTAAAAATAAAGGAGTAACACTAACTGGAAGTAATATTGCAGAATTACTATTGCAACAACACATCATCAGTAGGGTAAAACTAACCTGTCTCACGATGGTCACAGACAGATATGGACAGAACATTCTCTCCGTCCTCTGCATATGCTGTTCTGTCCATTTTCCAGGTGCTTGTAAATGCATATCCAGATGGAGAATACCACCAGGAACCGAAGAGTGACTGCAAACTACTGACAGGCACTGACTTGTGACAGCTGCCCAGAGCTCAGCCAGTTTACGCCCTACTATATTATGGGACTAATGAGCAGTGTGAACCGCTGCCCGTGGAAGTGGAAAAGAAATATAACATGCATTTATCTTTTATCTACCTTCTGAAGCTTCATTTTTAAACCTGCCCAGTGGAAACACTGCCACATTAAGTATCCACATTACTGTTACCTCTGTCTTTGTTAGTACTGACTTTCTTCTAGTGTTGTCCCAATCCAATCATGTGATCGGAAATCAGCGCCAGTCACATAACTGCGGACTCGATCCGGACTCAGATGTTATGGTCTGATCAGGTATCAGGATCAGGTTTCTCTGATGCTGTTCGTTTCTTCCCTGCATCTGCTCAGTTGCTGAAAACTCGCTCGTTGTGTGTTTTCTCGTCTGAATTTTTCCGTCTTCCACCACAGACTGAATCTATGTGACCGACCACAGCGTAGTTTTGTTCTGTCATCATGTGGATTCATGGATCACTATTGACTGTGTAGTTCTGCATCAGCGGGTCACAGACAAAACTGTCTGACCAATCAGTGTCTGCACGGGTTCTACGTCACCATGGAAACGCTCCGTACAGACGCAGCCAGTTATCTCATGCTTTGGGATTGTTCAATAGAGTAACTG
>JAPSES010063551.1:0-11248 GCA_029822895.1 Maxillicosta whitleyi | reverse complement strand
GTTTTACATGAACTACAGTGGAATTGTTGCTCTACAGCAGTGCTTCTCAATTATTTTCTGTCGTCCCCCCCCCCACACACACACACACACACACACTCCGCTGCGACTACAAATATTGGAAGGTTTAATTTAATTTTAACCCATAAGGTCCCAGTGTGACATTTGTGCCAAATCCCAAATGAATTTTTCGCTATATTTAACCTTAAGTGGTTTATTACAATTTACTGTAATATTATCCCCTGTATTTTGTGTTTTTATCAAGTGAAAATCAAATATTTTCCAACATTTAATTTATTAATCATGTAAATGTTCATAAAAAGTTGATTGTTATTCTATCAAAAACAGAGAAAACTGAAGAAAAAGGTTCTTTTTTCAGTCAAATCTATCATTAATCGAACATAAACCCAGTGTTTGCTCATATACAAACAAAAACATTTAATAACAGAGAGAATATTGTTTAAAAAAAATTCTCTTTTTTTTCTTAAAAACATTTCAGTTTGTTCTTATTTTAGATTATTTATGAAAGGACATCATGTAATTTTACTTTTATTTCTTACCTTGATCATTAACTCATAAAGACACAGAGCTACTTCTTTAATTACATTTCATATCTAACCTTTCTTGTATTTATAACATTATCCTCTGCGTTCTGTATTTTATCAGTATAAATCAGGTATTTTCCTGTATTTAATTTACTGATCATATTGATGTTCATCAAAGTTCAGATTCAAGTTATTATTTTTATATCAAATACAGAGAAAACTGACAAAAGAGGGACTTTTTTTTCTGTGAAATCTCTCTTTAATTGAACATAAACCCAGTGTCACTGATCCAACTCCATGGGTTTTACTGGTGAATAAATGTTGGAGAAGATGATGGTGTTTCCATGGTAACTACGGAGCCTCTGAACGCCCAAATATGGTCATATGTAATGACCATGAAAAGATGAATAACTGTATTTTACACTAATTATTTACTGGTATTGATAGAATTAAATGTGTGGTAGGATGTAGTGAAAGAGCACATGAAGGGAGTCGGTGTGAGAGAAGAGGATGTAGAAGACAGGGTTAAATGGAGGCAAATGAAGAAGAAGAAGATGGGATTAAAGGTTCAGAAGTTATTAAATATTTTTACACCAGTTGTCTGGGTCTTCATGGGTTTAACTTGTTTGTTTTGTTTTGTTTTGTTTTTCCAGTGCGTGGATTTTCCAGACACACACTCTTGAAAGAACTGAAATTAAAATGAAGTAAGTGCATTTCTCGTCGTCATATTTCCCCTTTCAACATTTATGGAAACACAAGTCCAAATGAGAAATCCCTCCTTTCATCGACGGGCACTTAGCCCGAACCATCCAACACATTCAATCCATCTTTGTTAGCGGAGATACAGAAACAAGGAGCTAAATGAAGTGAGCGCCGTGTACGAGCAGAATAAAAAAAGCTTTTGTAAAGTGATTAGAAATTCTATTACACACTTGAGCACAATATTGAGAGCTTTTTTAGAACCCTTATAGTCCATTAGAGGAAATGACTTCCACACACTAAGATCAGTGCAATTTTCATATTTAATACACCCTTTTGGCCTGAGCTTCCTGCATCAGAACCTTATTACTCTCATGAAAGTCTTATTTGAGCGGGCGACTTGACTAAAGACGAATGTTCGTGTTATTTCAGAGGAGATCCAGAACTTTCCGGTTCAGTTATGACGAGTGTGTGTGGATTTTATATAAGAAAACAGAACGGTTAGTTTGGAGACAAACTAAACCTGGGTGCATACGATACAGAAGCTAAACGTCACAACCTAAATACAGGTAGTCTTCGGATTACGACATACCCGACTTGTGTTATTTCGACTTTACGACGCCGAAATCTCGTCCTATATTCGTACTGTATACTGTACGTATAGTAACTTATTTTTTACTTTATTTTATTAATATGAAGTCAGGGTTCTAGCTAGGATCTTATTTTAGAGTAGGGGTGTTGAAGGAGCGGAACAGAGGGAAGAATGGTGCGGAAGGAGGGTTTTTTTTTTAATTTGAGCAAAAAATTAGCCATTTTAATGGTAACAGAAGGAGAATTTTTGTATGTAGGTATAAAGTTTATGCCTTTCAGTTTCATCTTGGCAGTCAGTGTGTTCACAAAACACCTTGTCATAGATAAGATAATCCAAATCAGACACAACCAATAACAGAGAAGGAATGCTTTTATTACCTCCACCAAGGAGGTTATGTTTTCACCCACGTCTGTTTGTTTGTTTGTTTGTTTGTTAACAGGATTACGCAAAAACTACTGACCCGATCTCCATCAAATTTGGTGGAGGGGTAGAACCCATTAACTTTTGGGGGTGATCAGAGTGAACATGGCATTAGATTTGGTCAATAATTAACCCAGATACTGAGAAACTACATTTTTCGCCCCATTAACCCCAATGTAAATGTAAATTTCAAAGTGATCCAGAATCCAGGATTTCTTCCGGATCACCCCCAAAAGTTAATGGGTTCTTCGCAGTCCCACACTCTACCCCTCTACCAAATTTGATGGAAATCGGGTCATTTCTTCCTTGTGCCATTGCCAACAAATCCTGAAAATTTAATCAAAATCCATCCATAACTTTTCGAGTTATGTTGCTAACTAACGAACGGACAAACAAACAAACAAACAAACCCAGGCGAAAACAGAACCTCATTGGCGGAGGTAAAAAAACAAGAAAAAAAATACAAAAACAGCCCGAAATGGTACATGGAGAAACTTTTTTTTTTTTTTTAAAGTTGGAGTTGGCTCGTGCGCAAACAGGTTGTTTTCATTTCTGAAAGGTCGTGGGGGTTGTTATGTCTCCACAATTGGGTCAAGGTTCGGTCCAGACGTCAGGCATCCGTCAGACAGTTTATAGTGCAGAGTCACTCCAGCTGGGATCCATCACACACAGACATCCAGGCTGATGCTGTTTAGTTTAACCATCTCCAGCACTGAGGATTGTTTTGAGTTATACAATGTTACCCAGGCTTAACACACACACACACACATACACACACACACACACACACACATAATGAAGACGCTCATAAGGTTGGCATGAGTTCAAGAGCCATGACTATGAGCGAATTGGTTCAGTGTGAGTTTATTTGATTCAGTTCATTTCCTTAAGGTTTTATGATGCTCACACACACACACACACACACACATACACACACACACACGGTTCTCCATGTGTTTAGGGGAACTTATTGACTTACATTCATTTCCTGAACTTGATTATTTCCCCATGAGGCAGTTGAAACCTTACAAGTAACAAAGTAAAGGCTACGTCTTCATCACAGTCTGGATAAAACACTACTGTTGACTACTGTTTTTAAGATTTGGAGACGGATGACCATAAACCGAATGTAAAAATGTCAAATTCCATAGTTGCTTGTCTGATCCAGTTCATCGTCAAAGTCTGTAAACTCCAGATGTGAGGACATGTCCACTCCTCACACACTCTTTTTTCACTCACTGCTCATTTCAGCGGTCAACCAGCTGGTTTTATTATCAGCGAAAAACTGATTACGAGGAAAATGTATCAGAAAATGATCACTTTTACACAAAGTGGCCCCCGCATTTTGTGGTTTTACTCATTTTTATGTGTACTTAACAACAATAACAACGAGAAACTACAGAAATTAAAAATGAAAAAATAACCTTGGGTGCATTTCTTCACTCCTTTTATATCCGTTATGTTTGACAAAACTCAATGTAAAAAGCCTGGTTTGTTTTCGATGCCTGATGGGGACATGTCGAGCTGCTTATTTGAAAATAAAACAAATCGTTTGGTAAGATTTTTGTGCAAGTCAGACAAAGAACTCTGTATTCTGAATTAAAATGACCTTGTTTTTTGATGTAATTGTTAATAGGATGAGTATATGTTTTATCTGTGGGTCCTGTTCTGTCTTATAAGCCTGTATGTGGGCGGGGCCTGTAAGTGTACCACACAAATAAAATATTTATTCATCTTTGCTTAAATCGTCCAAAGTATGAGCAGGCGACACCGGGAATTTTGGTATCGAGCCGATACCGAGTTAATATAGGGCTAATATCGCTGATTTCGATACCGACACGTTTTACTTGAAATGTCATGATCATTGAATAGTTTAATGATTTTACCTTTAGTTTGTTGATTATGATAAAACAAAAAACACAAAGATTTTCGCCAAATAAACATGTTTTTGCACACATCACATGTCCGCTGCAGTAAATAGGCTCCGCCCAGTAGTTCTTCTGTCGCCATTCACAGGTTTACAGAAGCTGCACATACATGAACTCTGGGAGAAAACAGCTGTAATTTACTGAACGTACAGAAAAGAAACTACAACAAAAGTATTTGTCATCATTCTAGTATCGACCCGATACCGATACTCACCTTGGTATCGATACGTCCAACCCTAGTCCAAAGTCAAATTGACTAATATGAGTCAGAATTTATTACCAATACTCCAGATATCCACCGGGGGGGGGTTCAGATCTACTGCCTTTACTATTATTATGTTTATTATATAGTTATGTTATTATGGTTGTGTTATATTATTTTATCTTTGTTATGTTCATATTATGTTTATTTTATGGTTGTATGTTATTTTATCTATATGTTATTTATTTTATCTTATGTTTAAGTTATGTTTATTTTATGTTTACGTTGTGTTATATTATTTTATGTTTATTATATTTTTGTTATGTTTTATTTTATGGTCATGTTTTCTTATGTTTATGTTATGTGTGTATTATGCTTATGTTAAGTTATGTTTATTTTATGGTTATATTTTATTTTATGTTTTTTATGGTTATGTTTTTTTTATGTTTGTGTTATGTTATGCTTATGTTATTTTATGGTTATATTTTATTTTATGTTTTTTATGTTTGTGTTATGTTATGCTTATGTTATTTTATGGTTATGTTTTATTTTATGTTTATGTGTTTTTATGTTATGACTTTCCAGTTAACATAACATATCATCTACTTACCAAATGATGATGTATTTGTCAGGGAAAGAATGTTTTATTCAATAAACAGAAGCTGTAAAGTCTGACTCAGTGACGTGGTTGTGAATCAAACCGCACAGGCACTTCGACAGTCACTTATAACACACATCTAGACATCTATTATTCATAAAATCATGTTAATTAAGCTCTGAATAGAAAATCTTACTCAAAGATCCAAATGAAGGGATGACACCGAAATGACCCCTGGGGGAAAATGACTGTATTTTATTCACATGTTTTTAGATTATGATAATTATTGCTTAGTATTTTGTGTTTGTTTGTTTGTGTATTTAATGAAGGTAATGGAAGTTATTTGGAGTTGACATCTAGTGGTCATCAGTGGTATCACATGTGACCCTGCATTGACTTTAATTTCAATCCTCAGTTGTGCTGTGATCACTAAAATGTAAGCAACACACACACACATTTGGACTTTTTACAGCTTTAATCTCTGACAAAAAAGTTTGCAAAATGCCATTAAAGACCTAAATACACTTAAATAAAATGAATAAAACCTTAATCTTTCTTCATCTTACTGCCTCAGCCAAATCCAAATCACACATTTAATATGAAACTTTAAACCCTACATATCCATACTCCTGCATTGATGAGTGTTACTCAGCAGATGGACCTGAAGTGCACAGAGGCTCTTGCGACACCTGCTGGCCAACAGCCTCTGTCTTACGTGGTTAATCTATGTCTGTCTTGTAATAAGCTTTGCACTCAAGTGTACTGGGAGATGGTGTGAGGAAATGTGCTCCGTACGCCAGATGTTCATGCAGAGGAGTGCAAACTGAATACATGAGAGAACCATCAAATGAAGCTAAATGTGCCTGAAAACAGCGCGGGTTTAATCTGAGAGTGGAACTGAAAGAGGAGTCAGTAGTTCTTACAGACGGGGTTTATGATAAACTGTTACATGTCATAGATATCTTATGTTTAATCGTTTGATTAGTTAATTGATTGATTAATAAATTACCGGTCGTTTCGTGCGTAACAATGCGGCACGAGTGCGTAAATACGCACAGCCAACGTGTAATGACAGCTCCCATTCGTCCAACCATGCAGTTAATAATGACCCTTATTAAGTTCATGGGGTCTTTAAATGAAGTGCTGCTGTCTTATTTGAAGCACAGGGGGATCATTGTATTTCCCCCCCAAGAGGCAGCTCCATGTGAGAGATCCACAGCCTGTCAGCGTGGGTACTGACCGAGTGCGTGTGTGTGTGCGTGTGTGGTGGTGGTGGTGGCGGGGGGGGCTCTTATTAAAGTGCGAAGCTCCAGTGTGGACCTTCCCTCGCCTCAAGTCAAGGAGAGGGCTTCGTGCACCCGCGCTCGGTTATTTGTCGGCCCCCCCGCTGCTTCTTCCACTCTCTCTCTCTTTCTCACTCTCCCTCTCCCTCTCTCTCTCTCTCTAACACACACACACTTACACACACACTGATCCGGGAACAGCAGCAGCTCCTCTCCTCTCCGCTCCACCGTGGTGCGCTCCTCACTCCAGGATGGATCCGTCTCCTTCCCTTCACCTTTCCCACTGACTGCGCTTCCGCCGCCGCTGTACTTTGGATTTGCAGCTCAGAGTTGGAAACAAGGAACCGGACGGGATCATCTCGTCCGTTTCTCCACCTTTTTCACTTGGCTTTTCTTTTATTATCACTATTATTATCCCCGACTGAACTGCAACTGTGGTAAAGTCCGGCTGCAGAGATGGGATTGTATCTGCAGCTGCTGCTCTTGCAGTACTATTTCGTCTCCAGTTTTGTGTGCAACGCCGTGGCGTTCGTGGAGGAGCCCTCCGGCGGCAGGTCGGACGGGTACTGCGGGCGGATCCTCCGGGCGCAGACCCAGGGGACCCGGAGGGATGGGCACCATGAGTTCAGACTTAGGGTGGAGGGGGACCCCGAGACTTACCAACCCGGCAGCACCTACAGAGGTAAGAGCCAGAGTTGGAAAACCAGCGCGTGAGGCTCCTCCGGATTTGACAAAAGTGCATTTTAAGTTGAAAAAAGCCACGTGTTCTGCACAATCCACTATTTTTTTTCCCTTTGCATTTCATCACCAGCTATCTCAAGCATCTCCCATGACCACACACGCATCAACATGTAATGATCCAAGCTGCAGTCATGTGAAAAATGTATCAGAATTCCAACTGTGCAGCACAATTTCTAAACTCGTCAGCCTGTCCTCACTGGCTCCAGCAGGGAGAATTGTGGTTTGATAAGGCTACTTAGTGTTATAATGTCTGACCTATATTCACTTCCTCCCCTCTTCCTGTAAGCTGGACACACACTCACAAACATACACATGCACTTATACACACGCATGCTCCCAGATCTGGCTCCAATTAAGCTGACCCCTACACATTTGGAGGCTCTCCTGGCCCCTGGATTTAGCCACATAAGAAGAAAAAAAAAATGGACAACTCACTGAGATTCTAGATGGGTTGCAAACTCACTACTAAGCAGATTTCAACTTTAACCCACTTCTTTTGAAAATACAACAGTTGCCCTCTTACGAATCCCCGGAGTTGTTCATTAATATTCAAACAAATCCGAAGTGAGCGCAGGATTTTTACTTTAATCGGACCCGGCGTGTTCACACTCGGAAACACAGGCAGAAAATCAAGGGTCACCTTGTTTTTAAGAGTCCCCTCAATTCAGATTGTTCTCCAGATCGTGCAGTTTTTGGGCTGTGGCACCACGCATGCAGCAGTCCAAGGGTAAATTGTAATCATCTGTCAGAGACATGTGAAGGACACCACCTGAGGATGACAAAAAAAAAAGATCCTTAAGCTTTTAGAGCCTTTCACTTCAGAATCAGCTCTGAAAATCAGATCTGAAAAAAAAAAAATATTATTGACATCAGGCTTCTCGACGCTGGCAGCAAGTTTTTAAAGATAAATGGGGTGGGTATGAAAATGCAAGGTTAGGGCTCAAAGGGTGAACCTCGGTGAAAAAACACAAAAATCATCTCATTATAAAGCTCCTGTCCACACACTGAACACCATCCGTGAGATTTATAGGCTCGTTTTTATTCTAGTGGAAGACTCTAAGCCTCTATTTACAACTCAGTCCTCCTCATGATGATGGTGATGATGATGATGGTCACGGGAACACTCCTGTTGTATGTGTCTGGTCGTACCCGGGGTCATGTGGGGTCACGTTTTGTCATCAGGGGAGTCTGTGACGTGTCAATGTCAGGGCTGCAAAACGTCTGATACCGTATTATATTGAACTACAGATGTTGTTAAACCGCCTTCACAAAGGAGTGGAGATCGTCGAGAGAGATTTGAACAATGGAAAAAATGGACACATCTCTCAATAGTCTTTCAATGAGCAAGATCTCTTAATGATCTTCACAGACTCCTCAAAGTTTTGACTCGGTCCAAAACAATCTTTCAATGAACACTCAAGGAGCCCTCAACGATCTCTTAATGACCTCTCAATGATCTCGTAATCATCTTCCAGTGATCTCTCAACGATCGTCACAGTCTCCTCAAAGTTTTGACTCAGTCCAAAACAATCTTTCAACGAACACTCGAGGAACCCTCAACAATCTCTGTGATTTTCCAGTGATCTCTTGATGATATCTCAACAATCTTCATGGTCTCCTCAAAGTTTTAACTCTGTCCAAAACCATCTCTCAACAAACACTCAAGGAGCCCTCAAGGATCTGCCAATGATCTCTCAACAAATGCCAAATTTTTCTATTCCGAAGCTAGAGATGACTGAGAGATCAATGAGGGAATGAGGACGACTATCGCAGTAACCCCCTCCCCTTCCTGATCTGACCGACCAGACAGTTTCAAGTAGGGGCTGAAACGCACAATGAGCTTTCAAAACATTTACCAAACATTTACACAAAAATGGCTTTTTCGAGGCTTAAGAAATCATGGAGGGATCAGGCGAATTTTTAATCGCTCAATGGTCACCCAACGATCTCCGTGCTGTGTAAAGGTACTATTTTTAAACCAAAAAGACTTAAAATAGGCACACTATTTAACACTACATTTAACTTTTATAAGTTATACAACTGTTATACTGCAGCCTATATACATGCGTGTAAGAATTTATACAAAAGGTGAAAAAACAAAACACAGGCCCAAACTCTAATTTAACTCTTAAAGATCCAAACATCCACTGGCGACCAAAACCATCTACTGATCTAAACTGTTTAAAACCTGTTAATCCATTAATTCTATCAATACTCGTAAATAATTAGTGTAAAATACAGTCTGTCATCTTTTCATGGTCATCAGATATGACCCATTTGGATGTTCAGAGGCTTTGTCGTTACCATGGAAACACAATCATCTTCTAAAACATAAATTCACTAGTAAAAGCCATGGAGTTGGATCAATGACAGTGGATGGAAACACCGGGTTTATGTTCAGTTAATGAGACTTTTCAAAAAAAAAGTCACTTTTTCTTGGTTTTCTTTGTTTCTGATATAATAACCTTCACCTTTAATCTGAACTTTTATGAACATCTACATGATCAGTCAATTAAATATCGGAAAATGCTTAATTGTCACTGGAAAAAAATTATTGTACAGAGGGGAATATTGTATTAAATTGAGATGAATCTCTTAAGAAAAATGTTAAATAGAGAGAAAAATGTACTTGTGAAATGACACAAAAGTCACGCTGGGTCTTTGTGGGTTAAACTCCATTCCTACATTCAACTTCTTTTGCTGTTACGAAAGCAAATGCAATATATATATATAAAAGTAAAAATATTCTTTTGGAGACACATTTCAACCAGCAAATGCAAGGTTGACTAAGCCTCGCATCATATGCAAAGAACCATCTAACTATAGATAGAATAAAAACAGTCAACTGAAATGAATTCACATTATCTGTGCCGCAATAGGAATCCGCTGTAAATGTCAGCGACGGAGTTGGAGGCATTATGCTGCGGCTGCTCTCATCTGTTGAGTCATCTTTTACATCCTGTTCTGCTGGTGTTTGTGACGAGGTCGGTTTGGGTTGAACTTAACCTTGATGTTGGGAAGCCATGTAATGCGAAACGTACTCTTAAAATACTAGAAGAAGTCTTTTGGATGAGAGATGAAACTTTTAGTTTTGATGCTCCACACATCTGGAACAAACTAGCAGAAAAGTGCGGCTCTGTTCTAACTCTGTTCTGTTAAATCAAGGTTAAAGACTCGTGTGTTTACAGCTGCCTTTGATTAGAGCAGGTTTTTCAGTTCTAATGCCTGCACTGATCCTCACAATGTGAACTGGTTTATTCAATGAATGTATAGTTTAATAATAATAATTGTCTTATTTTATCCTATTATTATTATTATAATTATTATTATCAGTATAAGGCCCAATTCACTCCTTACTCTTTGGCCCTGGCACTTGGCACTACCCCTTGAAACTCAGCTCTGAGGGGTATGGATTGAACCCCTGAAATGGGACAACCCTTCCACACCTGTTGCGTCATCAATGTCGGTATTAAAAAAAAAAAAACTGCGACGTCTTTGTTTCCGACAGTATTCCTCATCCTGTCAGCAGCTGTAGCCGTCTGTGTTTCATGGGTTTTGTTCATCTGTTACATCTTATCAACTATAAAAACTACTGAAATGTGATCAATAAAACATCAAAACACTCCATTTCTGATAAATAACCTTTGAATTTACTCCGACCTTTTATGAACATGATCTTCATGATTAATGAATTAAATATAGGAAAAAAACCTGATTTACACTAAGAAAATGGAAAATACAGAGGATTATATTATATTAATTGCTGATAAATCACTTTGGAAAGATTAGACATTGAAAATATTTCATTTGGGAACTGAAATAAAACTATCACCGGGTCTGTACGGGTTAAAAAGTTTTATAAAAGCCTTGTTTTCCAGAGATATAGTAACAGCGGACAGTAATAGTTACTGATGGTATGTGATCATTTGTTCTCTTTTTTTTGTTGTAATTTAATAACTGACTTATGTAAGAGTGGGTATTACCAACAACCTCGTGATCCAATACATATCCCGATACAGGGGTCACGATATCATACGTATCACGATATATATGTGCATTCCGGTACATGGTATTCAATGCGATATGCATCCTAATATTTTAGGCCTATATATATATATATATATTTTTTTTTTTTAACATTTTACAGAAAACAGACACATGTACACCCAAATGTTATTTTTTTTTATTTTGCTGTAGAGCAACAATTCCACTGTAGTTCATGTAAAACACTGCATTAAGAACT
>JAPSES010063530.1:0-11248 GCA_029822895.1 Maxillicosta whitleyi | reverse complement strand
TATGCATTTATAAGTATCTATTTATATAGAAATGATCAATAACTAATAACTTATGGGCTACGATGGGACTAAATGAGTATTTTCTCCTTTTAGAAAATGTAGACATTAGTTATTTTGAGCCAAATTTTCATGATTGATTGATTGTCCGTCCTCCAATATTCTTGAAGTATGAACTTGCTCACATGTGAAGTTAAAACATGCACAACAATGGACAAACACATGCAAACATATGTATGCTACTGTACATATTCCTGAATATTTTTAGTCTATGAAAATACTTGTTGATAAAATGCTGTGTGTTTGGCAGAAGCTGCAGGAGGTAAACACTGCCTTTAACCCTCATCTTGTCTTTTCTTTCTTCCTGCCTGTTTCTTAAAAACAGGAGGAGTATCTTTTAGGAAATTCCCCGGTAACCCCCCCCCCAGGCAATGAAATGATAAACTGAAGCAGAGGGACAAAGGAACAGAGAGCAGAACAACAGATGATGTAGATAGAGACGGGGAGGGTCCTGCCCCCACGCTGCTTCAGTTACAGTAAACGGCCTGAACAGGAAGTGAGTGTGGTCGGTGTAACGTACACACACCTGTCCACACAGCGACACCTGTTCAAATAGGACACAGGTAAACAGTCAAACCTGCAAACTGTCCAACAAGTGGCTCCTCCGTGTGTATGCGATGCCTCTGTTTGACTTCTCCTTGGCAGGAAAAACACTGTGTGTTTGCCAGAACGGTTTAATGACCTGCATCCATTATCTCAGAAAAAAAAAAAAACAGCGTTTCATTTTTACATGATTGACAGTGAAATTCTTCATGGCTGATCTGGTCATGTTTAATAATGTTCAAAATGTTTAATACCTTCTGAATCACAAATGTTTTCGATACATAAAATAATTGAAGTAAAATACCCTTTGTCATTTTTATATTAGTATCAGACATGACTCATTTCATAGGGAACGGGAAAACACTGAGGTGTTTTAAAACATTTATTCACCAGTAAAACCTGTGGATAAATGACAGTGGATGGAGACACCTGTTTTTATATTCTAATAATGATATTTTGCTTCAGTTTCCCCTGTTCTGATAGAACAGCCTTTGGATTTTCTCAGAGTTGTAAAGAGCGTTTACATAATCAGTGAATTGACCTGAGATCCAGCAATGCATTTTTGTCCTCTGTAGGGGGAAAAAAGTTTTATTATAAAAAAAAATAATAATAACAAAACACTATCCACTGCACGGAAGATTCAGTTGCATCATGTTTCCATTAAATACCAATATTTAATGTAAACAACAGCCTTGTACTTTTCTGAGCCTCAGGAGGTTAAGTGTGTGTTAACTGAAACAAATGCAAAAATACAGAGGATAATATTATAATAAACTGTGATAGATCACATAGGACACTTTAAATGTAGAGATAAATTATTTTAGAAATCTCCAAAAAAAAAAAAAATGAAATGAAATGCGTTTTTAAAAGCCAGTGGAACTGATTCAAAACCATTTTGGACTGGAATCTATAATAATGTTTGGATTAACTGTGGTAAAAACTGTGGTAAAAACATTTACACTAAACTAACATGATTTCTTCAGTAAAATAATTTGCACAAATGCAAACTGCTTGATTTTGGACATTACACTTGGACAAACTGTTCCACAGTCCATGACTTAAACATCAGCAAATGTCCAACTTTCATTTGATTTGACACATTTATTTTTGTCATAGAAACATTTTTATATGTAATCTCATAGTTTCATGTGTATTTATCTCATTAATTTTGCATGTAAGGCTATATATTAATAAGAGTTTACACAAAGTTTACGGGTAATCTAAAACATAACTAATGCAATACCATAAAGTTCACGGTTAATGCCACATATTTCACATGTCATGGTTTCACAGAAGAACTGAACTTCACGCATAAAACCAACTATGTTCCAAAGCCACATTTCTCATGTGCATCACATGTGACTGCATGAAATTCACAAGATTTATCGTAACGGGTCGTGACGTAGTTGTGAATAATACACACATGACTATAAAGATGAAGTAGTGAGTAGACTTCAGTGTTGGGTGTGAAAAAAGCCCTTCTGTCTGATTAAGATGCTTCTTAAATAATGGTTATCTTCAAAGTACATTTTTAAGACACTTTAACACAAGCTCTTTTGTTATTATAAATACTGGTGTGTGTATTTGATGTTGCTGAATGAAATGTGAAATCCGTTTATGCTGGTGTCCTGGTGCACGGCTAAAAGACTTTAAAAGTAGAAGAAAAAGTTACAGTTTAACCTAAAACATGGAGACAGATGTTGGTTTTAATGTCTGTTACATCAGTGGCTTCATCGACAACATGTTCCTGGTTATACTGTGGTCCTATGACCTGCTGGAAGCCCCCTCTGCAGCACGGACAGTGCACTCACTCAGAAACGCAGACCCAAAAGAAGCTCATTATCCAACCCAAACTTGAGCAGCAGAAGCTGCAGCAGAGCATGCTGGGACATCTTTGCAGCCTGAGCTTAAACACTCGTGGCCTGTTTTTACAGGGCTTAGCGTGTTGAAAGCTCACCTCCGGTGGAAAAGGAGGGGGTGCAGTGGATTTAGAAAAAAGTGAGGGGAAAAGAGAGCACATGAAAAAAAGCTGACTTCCGAACAGGGAGGCTTCAAAGCGCGCTCTGCTCCTGCCTGATCTGTTTGTTGTCATTTGATCCCTGAGTTGGTTTTCTATCTGTCTCTCCTCCAGCCTTCCTGTTCTTCTCTTTCACACACAGGAAACCAGCGCTGCCTGTACAGCAGGCCTCTGACAACAGGTTCACCCTTTTCCTTTCCTTTGTGGGTCCATAAAACATTATTTGTTTCTCCTCAGACTTCCTGTACACACACGGCAGCTGCAGCGTAAACACCGTCGGTGCATAAAGGAGCCCAGAGCCACCGTCACGTCGGTGATTTTCCAGGAAACGATGAACAGTGTTAAGCACTAAGAGTTTTCTTACTCACATACCTTTAGCTAAGATTTTTACATAACGAGCTCAGTTCTACTGACCACAAAAGGGTCCGTTTCTGCGACCACACATTAAAAAACATATGTTATTATGATTATATAAACATGATTTGTATTGAGTTTTTTGGCCATGACTAATTGGAAAAGTGACAAATGAAAGAACTAAACCTACAGTATTTAATTAAGGCATTGAACAACCTCTGTATGTGCCAACATTTGGATGAACCTTAACTGATGAAGCTGTTGTTATTTTGTGCTATTGTTCGTATGCAGTTAATGCATATTTGGTTAAAAAAATGTCACTTCTGCTTCAGTGTTTTACTTTTTGATAAAATAAACTGAATTTAGATTGAACTTTATTAAACAACTACATGATTAGTAAATTAAAATAAGAAAACAATCACTACACACCAAATAATGCAGAGCATAAAATAATAAATATAGATAAAGCACATTGTGTGTGGGGCACGATGTCATATTTTATAACATGAAATATTACAACTAACAGGCAAAGTATCACAGATTCTTTTTTTCCTTAGAAAACTTGGTCAAAATGTTCAGTACATATGAATAAAAACCCACCTGTAGAACTAAAGAGTAGCTAAACATCTGGACAGTTTATTTTTCTTCCAATAACAGAATCATCAAACCTCATAGATGAACTAAGTCAGGGGTGTCAAACATGCGGCCCGCAGGTCAAATCTAAGACCGTCAAAGGGTTTCATCTGGCCCATGGGACACATTTTCAAGAAACAAAAAATACAGTACAGGTTAGTTCATTCAGTGGATTGAACTGATAAAATAATAGCATTCTAACTTATAATGATGGCAACTCCAATTGTAACGTTTTGTTTACAAACTATCTTTTCACAAAAAATGTGAATAATCCCAAGCACCATGAATAACCTCAATAAGTACAATTTTAACAACATACGCCTGCTTTTAAATGTTTTGCATCTTCGTACAGATCCACTGTGATCTGTTGTAATACACACGTGTAAATGAGAAACTGAGGCATAATATTGTTAAAAATACACTCTGACTTTTTTGGACTAAAACAAAAGAAAAATGAGAGCTTATTATTATAATAATTATTATTATTTAATGGTTATTATGTTATTATATTACTAGCCTTGTCCATTTGAAATATAATTGTGCTGTATGAGGCCCCTGAACTGAGCAAACACGCAGATGTGACAGAATGTTTCATGTTTTGATCGACACCTTCTGCTCTGCCTCATCAGAACAGTCTTATGTCAGATCCCAGGACTCCCACCTCAGCCACAAACGCCAGAGGAAAGGTCTCGTCTCCAGCTGGAAGATGCTCCAGACAGAAAAAGATGCAGGCAGAGGAAAACCAAAAAACCTGTGAGAAAAGCACAGGATGTGGTGAGCAGAGCCAACAGCAGAGCTCAGCCTTTGTGTGGCTGTTTTTACGCTTCCGCCCAAAACCGAGCTGCAGCGCTCACCACGGCGCTCACCACAGGACCAACACGAGCTGCTTCAGTGTCTTTACTGGGTGAGAGCAAAGCTAAACATCTGACAGGCAGACTGTGAGGCTACGCATGTGGAACTTTATGGGGTGAACAAGTAAGAGCATCGTGAACTGTCTGTAGTGAAATAAAACCAAAGAAATGAGTTTGTTTAAGAATATCAACACAAAATCTACTGTTGGAGGTCAGTTATGTGGTGGTCGTTTGAAAAACACTGATCCAGGTGAAAAATCTGAGCTAAAAAACAGCAGAACCTGAAGATGTTTTGATGGGATAGTTTGGGTTGCCAGTTCAAATCCCAGGTAGGCCCTTGGGTAAGGCCCTTTACACTGTACAGGTCTAGACCTCATCAGTGGCTTTGGATCCAGTCCAGTGGAGGGGTCCCTCTCACTTCAGTCACAAGAAGCTGAAAGGTTAAATGATACCAATGAAGCAACTTTAACAAAAAGGCAGAATGATGCAATAATTAAAACATATATTGTTCAACTGTGCATGTTAAACCTATCTTTTTAATCTGTCATTATAGATGTATTTTAAAATCTGTCTCTGGTTATTGAGCCAGACTTTGTTGAAGTTGTAGTTCGTCATATTTGAAAATGTCTGATCTGATCTATCTTATTACAAAAAACAAACAAACAAACAAACAAAACAAAACAAAAAAACAGTTGGAACATTGCATAAAATGTAAAAAAAAAAAAAATTAAAAATGGTTTGCAAATGTCATAAAGCCATATTTTAATCACAGTAATAAAATAGTTTAGAATTGATTTTAATCACATAGAGCATAGAAAATATGCCATACGCTTACAATGAAAAAAATTTACTAGTTTAAGAAAAAAACAAAGCAAAGTTTTATTCTTTACATTTTCCAGTGTCCCATTTAGCTTTCCCTAAAGGGTTTTCAGGACACGCACAAGTCACAAGACTTTTGTCTTTACAGCTAAAATGTTTTAAGTATCAAATAAAGTCAAGTCATTTGTGTCTGTTACTGCACAAAATACCTGCCAATAAAACAATCATACAAAACTCTTGATACTTTGTCATTATTTTAATACATGTCATAATAAATAGAATCCCTCAAAACTGTTAATCTGCATCTATTGCATCTACATGAAGGTATTGGAGGTAAAAACCCTGATTGGATCAACCTTTAAACATTAGTTTACTTTAGTTTTTGGTAATTGGTTTGTTGCTGGTATGTAGTTTGTTTTTTTTTAGCATGATTACTATTAATATGACTTTAAACTCTACAAAACCTGACATGGTAGACAAATGTGATATGACTATCAAAATAAAATTCACATTATGTAATAAATACACTGTTTTATTCACTTAGATGATGCAGATGTAGACACAACCTGTAAGTGCTATAAAACAAATAATTTATTCATATTAATAAAAGTTACACAAATACATTGCATTTTAGGGAATACATACTTTTAAAATGACAGCATTATGCAAAGTTGTAAAAAGATGACATTAAAAAAGGTGACAGCTAAAACAAGTGTTGTCATGTAAACCATAAAGTCTGAGGTCGTACAGGAGACAAGCACCGTCTGTTTTCAGAGCTGCAGCTGTCCTGACATAACATCCATAACACACACACACACACACTGACAGCAGCGTCCCAGGCAGACGCTTCTGGAACGCACAGATGGATGACCTTAAGAAGTGAAGGAAGACATGGAGGAAATATGTTGGTTTTCCAGACGCACACACAGACCCACTTTGACGCTGCGGACCCTTCCACACACAGCCTTAAACACCAACCAAACCCACCTGGACTCACTCCCTGTGGTTCTTCAACTATGACAGAAGTCCTCTTTGTACAGGACTAGAACCTGACACTGTCCCTGACGCGTGCACATTCCCCGGCTACGCCAGCAGAGGTTCTGTGAGTGTTGGAGCCCCAGGAAATGACATCTGAATGAAATTTGGTGGAATATGCAACACTTTTTGTTTCCTCCATGCATTTATTCGCTTTCATTTATGATGGAGGATGACAGAGGCTGCACTGGTGATTTTCACACTTTTTTTTTGGGTGGAAATTCAAACATTAGTATATAGTAAGGATGTTCACTGAAAGAACCAAGTGTTTCTGTTCTTCACAAAAAAAGATGAGATGGACAATAGTGGACAGCTGCAGCAGATGTCTGAACCTGCCTTTGACATCACAACCAGTGAATAGTTTCAATAAATTCAAGTAAAAATCTGACTTACAACAGCTTATATCCCTGAAATCGAGTTTTGGGGATATAACGGTGTTACCCCAAACGCCGCTGGATATCCTTTATGTGAACGTGATAACTGGGATTGATTTGGTTGGACTTTTTCTCCCTTGATAATCAACATAGAGGACCCCTGGTGGAAGGACCCTATTGATTTCATCTTCTTTATGAGTATTATAAGTCATCCAAATGGGGACGCTTTAGATGAAAATCAGTTTTTTGGATATAAATCAAGCAAAGCTCAAATTGAGTTCATATCGATTATCCAACAATTAATGTGGATAGATTTATATAAAGCAGAGGATTGGGGGATTTCAGAGATACACCTTTGCTGTTGGTCATAAGTAGCATAATCCTCATTGTATGAATATATCATATTAAATACAGATGTGGGGCTTTAACGTCCAAATTGTCAGATTTCCATGGGTTAGATTATTGTGGGCTATGCATGTGTGAAGTTTTGTGCTGGGAAAAACATTATATTATTAAATAAATGTTTAAATAATTATTTTAACAGTCATTTGGATTTATTTGTTAAAACTGACAGAAAGATAAAGAGAAATCTATCAACAATAATTTGATGAAAACAACAATTTTTGGTAAATGTTTTCTTCTATTTTACCATGTCATCAAAAACAGGCACAGGTCAATTCTGCTGTCAGTGCCCTTGAGCAAAGTGCCAAAGAAGATCTGGAGTTGGTCCCTGAGCCTTTTCGATAGCAGTTCAATGCTCCCAGTGTACTAATACTAATACTAATACTAATGCTAATGCTAATGCTAATGCTAATACTAACACTAATGCTAATACTAACATTAACACTAATACTAATACTAACACTAATGCTAATACTAACATTAACACTAATATTAATACTAATGCTAATACTAACATTAATACTAATACTAATACTAATGCTACTGATAATGCTAATATTGTGTGTGTTTTAGAGAGCCTAGTTTAGACCAGCTCTAAATATAAAGTGTCATGAGATAACTTTTGTTATGATGTGACACTATATAAATAAAATTTGATTGACCGATTTGAGGGAGTAAACCTTTAACCTTCATTAATACCTTAAAGCTTAAATAACGAAAGAATTAATTTCATGGCAAATCCAAATATCAATAAAACGTAAAAACAGGACACTGTTGGACCAAACTCGTCAAAGGTTAACAATACAAAACTGACTTTTACTCAAAGAGCAAGACGAGAAAAATAAAAATCTGTCATAAAAAAAATCGTGGAAAAGTTTAAATCTATTTTTTGCAAAGATAAAAGCTCAATGTGCATCATAGGGTCCACACAAACACAACACATGCAGTTTGTCATCCGTGTTGGCAGTGCAGCTGTGGGTCTGAGTCGTGTTCAGGTGAACCCGTCCATCCGCTCGCTCTCCATCCTCCGTCTGTCTGTCCATCCTCGTACGTCTCTGAGGACCTGCGTCTGGTTCAGACATTCCTTCAACTTGTCCTCAGTCAGAGTGAGACGCTCCTCCAGCACCGATACTGTCTGGTGGGTTTGGACAGTTGGTGGTGATAATTATAAAGCAGTCATACAACAATTATAGAAGTAGAAAATCAGTCTGACTGTACTGAAATGAATTATTATAATTAATTATTATAGAAAAATAACAGAAGAGGCTTTCTTCTTCTGTGACTTATATTCCTGAAGATGAAAATGTAGATTCTGATTATGGATTGATACCATAAGGGGAAAATGAGTTTTAGAATAATATTTCAGGGTTTGTTTGTTTTTTTAGCTTTCACACAATGAATAAAGGCATCTATCAATTACATAACATATATCACTTACAAAACAAATTACAGACTAAAGAGCAGTACTGAAAACAGCATCACCAGACCACAAACATGTGCATGTGAGCTTATGTAACATCAACGTCAGATCAATCAGATACAGTTTGTACCGAGTGTGTTTTTACCTGGAAAAACTCAGACTTTATATAAGAGCTCAGCATCATGTTCAGTGCATCATTCTGCTCATAAATGATCTGCTGTGAATCTACTCACACTTTTATTACTAAATAAGGGTCCTTTCCCTCAGTCATCTGACTCAGTGTGTTACTGTACTGGATGAGCTGCGTTTTAACAGGATTTTTTCTAATGATGTCAAACAATTACAATTTTTAAGCAGATTAATAACAGGGTTGCTGTGGATTAATTTTGATTAATCATGATTAAATATTAATTTTTAATTTATATTAATTGCATTTGATTTTGCATAAGCAAGCAGACTCAAGGCAGAAGAAAATATATATGCACTTAATGTGTTAATCACCTTTGACACTTTCAACAAAACAACTTGAAATAAAGGTTTCATCTTCTTTTTTGTTGTCTTCATATTTCCATCCAGAGGGCCAGTTTCCATCTCCAACTCCCCATTTGCATATGGAAAATGTTAATTCTACTTGGACACATTTCTCAGTTATTACAGGTGGGTTAAATGCATTAAAATTTGTAACCAGATTAATCATGATGATAGATTAATTCACATTAATGTGTTAATTTTGACAGTCCTATTTTTTTCAGATTCAAACTGACAAATGAACCAATCACAGCAGTGGGAAATTATGTAAAATGTGTGTGTTTTCCAAAGCAAACAAAGGAGCAGAAAGCATGAGGATGGAAGAGTAGGAGGGACACACACAAGTCATTTTAGTTCAGGGGCCACACAGGACATCCCTACTTTGAATATTTACTAAAGCTTCCACAAAAACTCATGGTTTTCCGTATTCTGCTCCTCACCTATGGAACAGCCTGTCGGAGAACCTCAGGGCCGCAGAGAATGTAAACAATTTTAAAACCAGGCTCAAGACCCACCTTTTTAATTTGGCTTTTAATCGATACTTCTGCTTTATCCTTTTACTCTTTTATACTTATATATATGTCCATATTTAGATTCTTTTAATGCTTTTGCTTTATATATTTTTACTGTTTGTTTATTCATTTATGTATTTGTTTTATTTACTTATATTTTTAATATAGTCCAGTGTTTCATAAGGATTGATTATTGTTAGTGTTTCATCCCAGTTAGTCACATACTTCAATTAACAGCCCCAAAACATTGTTTATACTGTTCTATAGTTTGTAACTTGTTTTTTCACCATTTTGAGCTTGAACATAAGAACGCCACGACCTAAAGTTTGTTAATAGTGGTTCTTTTTTCCACTGTCTTGGTTTGATTGGGCCTCTCACTGCATGTTGCACAGAAGGCATTTTGATGGTTGAGTGCTGATCACTGACCTGTGTGAGGACATCCAGCTGCTGGACAATGTGCCGCAGGGTGGAGTCCAGAGGGGCCGGATAACCGGAGCATCCTTTCTCCTCTTCCTCCTCCTCTTCCTGCCTCCCTCCTCTTCCTCCACCGACCATAGATTCAGCCCCCCCAGCCCCCTCTGCTCTGGAGCTGCTGATTTGATGTGCCCATGGACCGTTGGAGTGCTGACTCTTACCGGCGGTCCATGTGGGTGTCGAGTGCGTCCGACCATTTAAAAGCTGCAGATGAAAGCCAGAGAAACAGGTCTTTAGCTGATTGATTTTCATGCCATTGTGCTGCAGTGTGCACAGCATGCCAGTGGGGGTTCGGTTTGATTAAAGGGTCAAACTCTCCTACATCCAACAAGACACTCACCTTAAATCAAGCCCCCAAAGTGAAAACCAACTCATTTGACAAATTAAGCTCATGGGTCTGAAAGGTTTTAACAAATGTACAATTTGATGATGATTATAATTATGATTAATTCATGACTGCTAAGATCTACTCTGGGAAAACTGACAGTTTTGTTTGATGGCAGATTGGTGATGTTTTATTTCACAGCGGCTTTAAATCTTTCAAGCTTTTCATGGAATTCTAATGGCTTTACACTGACACATTCTAGGCTACAAAATGGTAGTCATAACTCTGACATTATTTCACATTTCACTTTAGAACATAGTTCATATAGCAAACACATTGTGGTAATGTTTATTGATGATCAGTTTCTGAAATTATTACATATTATTCATATCACAAAAAAGGAGTTTAGCATTATTTTCAGTTGTTTTGAACATTCTACCTCTAGGTTTATGAAATGTTCAATAATATTTGTTTTTATCAAAGAGTTTAAGACCCCACATAACTGATTTGTTATGTTGCTCTCCTTGTTGAATTAAAAATAATACCAATGGCCTGTAGCATGATTTATTGAGAATCAACAATAACTTGACTTTGCAAGGTTGTCAGGTTCTGCTGTTATGTTAGTCCTGTGGTCTTGGTGTAGAACATCAATATCCCAATAGAACAGGGTGGTGCTTTCACTGGAAGATACACATGTAATATGTGTCTGCACCTGCTTTGGTTCTGGTTCCAGGACACATTCAGTGGACTGAACTAATCCAATAGTTCTGATCCTTCCATGGGTCAGAACTGCAGAGGTTCTAATGTTGGAACTGGAACAGGTTCTATCAGTCCAACTGCAGTAAGTGTCCTCTCATGTCTTTAACGTCCAACTGCAGTAAGTGTCCTCTCATGTCTTTAACGT
>JAPSES010063509.1:0-11250 GCA_029822895.1 Maxillicosta whitleyi | reverse complement strand
CAAACTTAATTGCTTTTTGATCATGTAATAGTTTACTATACTATGTTGCATTCATTCATTCATTCTTATGAATTATGAAAGAGCTGCAGCATCTTAAACCGACCACAATGAACATTTGACAGATAAACAGAACCACAGTGTTTCAGTTTCATATCTTTTATGATCGTCCCTTTAAACTCACCATATATTTTGTATTATTATTTATTTATTTATTTTTTAATCTATCAATAAATAGAAATTTCAGGTGACTCCATGGATGAAACCCACCGCTCTAACTGGTTGTAAGTCTGTCCAGTTACATCCTTAGGTATTCAGCTGTGTCTGCTATTAAGCCCCATTGTGAACAACACCAGAATTCTACCTTCCTTCTGTCTGAAGCATAGCTAGCATAGCATTACACAGTTCCCTATATTATGGAGGATTGAAGTAAAAAGGTCATATTACAGGTGCACTCATGTTATTGTTGTTACAATTGTCAATGAGCATTTTTTTCTTTTCTTTCAAGTCTCCACTTTCTGAAAAAACCTAACATGTGTTGCCATCATGGACTAAAACAGGGGTGTCCAACCTTTTTTTGGCTCATGACCCCATATTAACATCAAAAAATTCTGGCGACTTCAGATATTCAAAACAGAAACATGTTCGTGCTAAATTAATTTGTTTTTGGATCATGTAATAGTTTGCTATACTATGTCGCAAATAAATGTAAATTCTAGACAACATTTAGGCTGTATATGTATTTACAACCCAGTCTCATGGGAATTCGTGAAACTGTCACGGCGCCTTTTTGGTGTCGGCTTCTCAGTTTCTCTTGGACATGTCTTAACAGGGCCAGGAAGGTGGAGAAATCTTTCCGTTCTCTGTTCGGTCTGATTTTCTGACTGTGTCTGGGCAGGTCGAAGCGTAGTAGCGCATGTGGTCACATAATTGGTTCAGTCAAGATATGCCCTCTCAGATATTACATCCTGCAGTGTATTTGAACATGATTGTTATATGAAAAGTGTGTTGTGTTTTAATTATAGTGACATATATATATTTTTAGTATTTATCTTTATTTTTCTAATCAATTACTAGACATTTTTCAGGCAAACCCATTTGAATTCCAGCCCACCCAATGTGGGGTTGTGACCCCAAGGTTGAAAAACGCTGGACTAGAGCTTCAAAACCTTGAAAACAGACTCATGAGAAATGGCACACATCCAGTCTTGTTTTAGACCAATTGAATTACAACCTATTAATTATGAATAATTATGCTATCATTACAATAGAATGGGTAGCTCAGTGGTTAAAGCCACTGACTTTGGTGTGAGAATGGCCAGTCCTAGACCCAGGTGATCCCTTGGGAAAGGTTGTGTCAGGAAGGGCATCTGACGTAAAAA
This sequence comes from Maxillicosta whitleyi, assembly GCA_029822895.1. Taxonomy (NCBI): domain Eukaryota; kingdom Metazoa; phylum Chordata; class Actinopteri; order Perciformes; family Neosebastidae; genus Maxillicosta; species Maxillicosta whitleyi. The sequence continues at coordinate 9,871 of JAPSES010063509.1, read as the reverse complement.
CGTGTGCCAAATCAACATGTGAAGGTGATTCGCTGTGACGACCCCAGAAGGGAAAAGCCAAAAGAAATCATCATCATGCTATCATTACAATGTTAACAGCCGAGTTAGTAAATGCACTCACAGTTTCTTTCTTCAATCTAATCAAAAAAGTGCTTCGTATCTGCCAAATTAGAACAAAGCCTTCACAGACTGCCATTACAACTAATAGTTCGGGATTAGGCAAAGCAAGTGAATATGTATAGAACTATTCATACACAGGGTGAGTCAATGTGTTTTAGAAAAGTTTTTTTTTTTTTTTAAATCTGAAAAAAATTAGGTTAAAATCAAAAGAGGGAAAAAAGACATTAAAATCATAGAAAAATGTGATTTAAAATGCATTCACATAATAAAAGAAACACATTAATTTTATTAAAATCATGCCTTAAAATTAACACTAAAATGAAAATACAGTTAACCAAGACTAAAATAAAAAAGGGCATTAAAAAAAGACAAGATTGAAAAAAGTGCATAAATTGAATTAGCACGATTACAATAAGCTCTGAAAGCTGCAAGAAAGGAGCCATGACCATCGTTTAAGTACGTGAATATAACAGAATGTTGAAGGCTAATCACAAACACACACTCACACTTTCACATCGTATCTAATTTTAAAAGCGGTGATAAACCTGTTTCTGTGTCTGGGCTACCACATGGCATTGTAGTACAGCATATCTTCCGTGTGCTCCTATAACAGCATGGTGGGAGGCCCAGCAGAGGGTTACATGGTTGGTTTGGCTCCGGATGTCGCCACCTGTTCAAGCAGCCAAGTGTTCAGTCAAATGAGGCTCCGAGTGAGCGGAGTGTTGGGAATGAGCAGCATTTGACTGAAGCACCCTTCATGCTAAACTCACATCACAGGTGAGAGGTACTCAGACACACTCACTTTTGTAGACACTTGTGGACGAATGTACTTAAAGCATGATTGCCTCTTTGCAAATAGGCATGTGGCTCTTTTCTAATTGGAGAAAAGAATCCCTCCAGATTTATTAATGTTTCATGCATTTAAATTGTGTTGCTCTTTTCCAAAGCAGCATGAGCTTAATGAGCAGACGCAGAGGATGGTGTGTCGCTGAAGAACACCTCAGCAGAAGACACGGTTATTATGAACATATAAGTCACAAGTTTGTGCCTCTTTTAGTTCGTAACGTCAACAACACGCTGAACCAGACATCGACATAACCACTAATTGGGTCCAAACTCACCTCAGGCCTTTGTGTCATTTGTGAGCTTGGCAATGAGAAGAAAAAACAATTTATAGAATATAAACTGAAACAAACACAGACCAGTCAACAAACCAGACATTTGCAAGTAAGATTCATGCAAAAGGCCTGTAAAGGTGGACAATAAACTATGGCCAATCAACCCATCATTCCCTGAGCTCATGTTGGGCCTAACATGTGGCTTTAAAGCAGCAGTACTTAATGGTTTTCTTATGTTCAGACTGCAGGCCAATGCAGCTCAAATGAGATTTTTTGGTCCATATGTGGCTTGTAAATAATCTATTAACCCTTTATACTCTGAGCCTAAAATGGTCCGTGTGGACTTTTTTTCTTATTTTCACTAAAAGGTTAGTAAATATGCTATGCGTTTTCCCAGAGCGCTTTTTTCTAAATCTAATCTTTTTTCTAAATCTAGCAGTCTTCTCCAGTTTATAGTACAGACATCAGTGAAATTACTGTAATGACCTAATAACACCTAGAAAGTCCAATATCTCAGGTTTCAGAAACAGTTGGAATTTTTCCAATTGCACAGCCATCCAAACTGCATATGTACAGGCTGCGTCAGCGGTGACACATCAGTTTTTAAAGCATTAAAGACAGTTTGAACAGCACAAATCAGACCCAGGCTACTTTCATACGTGTCCTTAAATCTGATATTTATCAGATATTTTGCAATGTGACTTCACTGAAAGGCCAGGTCGTATTGTCGTTGTCATATATATGTTTCCCAAGAGGAGAAGCGGAAAAGCATGCTTAAGTTACACCCAGCTCGTTTGGGGAAAGGGAATAACATAAATTTACCAGGTGTTTTGGCATTGTAAAGTTATTTATTAATTAAATTAAAGTTTCTTTTGTTTTAAACACAAAAATTACAACAAAAGGAGATTTGAATAATTAACAAAAAGTTAAAAACAGTTACACACACACACACACACACACACAGTCTGCCCCAGAATAAGGCAGCAGCCGTAACAGCTTACTTTTGTAAACACAGCATGTGTCTGCGTGGTCACGTATTACATCAGGACCTCTTTTGCATATGTGGGTCACTTCAGGGTCACATTCAGTTCATACTCAAAACTGATAGAAGTCACATTTAATGTGTAATATGAACGAGCACACAAAAAAACAGATTGCACCTAAAAATCTGAAATGACCCGTCTGAACGTAGCCTTAGTATCACCAGCTAAAATATGTAATAATTACCTTTCCCTGCATTGTAATTCAAGCCTCAGAGAACATGAAGCTTCTCCATCTTTTCCACGATTGACATTTTTTTCTAATCTCAGGTGTTTTCAGACATGTAGGAGGAATGACAGCTGTATTTATCGATTCATGTGACATAATCTGGACACGATTCTGCTGCTATATTCTCTACAGCTTGATCCATAAACTGGGATAATTGGCTTCATTTCTCCATAACAGCATGGAATGGCTTCTTGTCATCTGTATTTATATTTTGACTGAGAGGTGAGAGGTGTGTGAGGAAGGTGATTTCTGCAGCTTCGTGTCGTCCAAACTTCTACAAAACTCTTCATAAATTATATAAAACATCAAGGGGTTTAAAACATTAATATTCAGACTGACTTTTGTATTTTTACTTGACTTCATGTGGAGTAGGGGGGAGGACAGATTGTCAAAGACTTTGCTGAACCTTGATAAAAAAATTAAATATATATATATATATATTGCAATGGCCATCAACATAATTTGTGTGTTTGGAAGTATTGTGTTAGAAATATGAAAGTAATTTGAAAACAGTTTTTTTAATTTTGCAGTTTTTTTTTAATTTTTTTTTTTATTCCTGCCAGTATTTCTTGCAGAATATAACAGAACACTCCTGCTTTGGTGTGTAATTACCTAAAAATAACTATTTTTAGTGCCTTAAATGTACAGAGAAGCCAGTCCTCCATTAATTCCACAATATAGCTGTCACATTTTTAACATTTTCTGCCATGCAACACCCTATCCTAAGGTGTATGAAGGACACCTACTGTGTTTGTGTATCCCCTTGACTGTGGGTTTTCAGTGTTGGCCTTCGGGAAGTGATAGTAAACAACATATACAAGTCTTACACATCCCTGGTAGAGCCGATGCAGCCATAAACAGATAATGCACAACTTTCAAATGCAAACCACAACATGCTCCTAAAGAAGTAAAAGATTCACCTGTCACTTATAAATAGAGTCCATGCAGCTGTTGTTTCTGACAAAATGTAGAGGTCCTTTTTCTTCAGCTGATTAAGACATTTTCAATTGACTGAGATACCAAAGAACACAGCCCTGTTTGTCCATTTCTGTTGTTTGCTTTGGTTTTTATTCATTGAAGAGCCAAAAATAGGCACTCCACAAAGGCCAGAGATATTGGCATTATTAGGGTCAGGTACAGTCATGGAAAAAATGATTATAGACCACCCTTGTTTTCTTGAAGTTCTTGTTTATTTTAATGCCTGGTACAACTAACGGCCCATGTGTTTGGACAAATATAATGATAACGACAAAAATAGCTCATAGTGGTTTAATTTCAGAGCTGATATTTATCCATTTTCCGTGTTTTCTTGATAATAATCAAAATCACTTCAGTTCTTACATCAATGTCTATGTCATTGTATTGACAAAAAGTGTTTTTGGACATTCCATGTTTTCTTTTCTGTCGGTTTTAGTCACATGATACACACAGTATTTGATAGCATAACTGTTGTTTTTGATGACTTTTGATGGTCTAATATTTTTTTCTGTGACTGTATGTCATACTGTCTGCAAGGCCTGTCCTCAGGAGAAAAAAAACCCAAAAAACTATATATATATATATATATATATATAATTATTATTATTTATTTATTTATTTATTTTTACTCAAAATGTTATACATGACTTAACTCAGATTTGACCGTATCTCTCCATCAGATTCCAGAGCTCGGTTTCTGGAAAGGTCCGCTTTGAGAGGAGGACATAAATACAGAAGATAGAGTCAGTAAAGCGCTTCAGGATGTCCCGGTTCTTTCTGACTCTAATTTTGGATGCTGAGCTCATGTTTCCTCTGCTCGTTTAGTTGAAAATGTTTTGAAATGTACTACTGACATTAAATGGCACTCGGAGCCTTGGTGGCTAAGAGCCATGTTTGGTGAAGCTGTTCAGAATGCAAAAGAGAGAATCCATGTTTCCTTACTTGTATTAAAAGTAAAACATCTTGCAAAATGGTTTCTTGTGCTTAGTTCTAGCTGTTCGTTGCACATAGCACTTGAAGTTATAATCTTTGGAATGGTGCACAAAACCGTGTTGGCCTTTGTTTTGTGAATCTTGTTTGAATGGAAGTATTCAGTTCTCAGTTATTTCTCTTTTGCCTCTAAAATAGGGCATTGAAAACAGGCATTTTCTGTAGATTGGCAACAAGATTTAGCGTAGTAGACACAGTAGATGCCATTCTTTTTCTAAAGTCTCACATTCATACATTAGAATTTCATGATTCAATTCAATTTATTTTATTTGTTGAGCCTTGTATCACAACAAGGCTGCCTCACAGGGCTTTACAGAATTAAACAAACAACAGTCAAATAAACAGTAGATGAAAGAGATGGCTTAATGAAGAAAGTTGGGGTAGCACAGGGCACATTCCTGGACCCGCAAAGTTTCCTGTCATTTGAAATTAAATACGATGGGCTGATTATTCTGTCACTAATGCTTAATGTAAATCCAATGTTTGGTCTTTCAACAAAAGACTGGTCATGTCAAATGATTAACCATAAATAGTTCAGTGGACATTGCAGCAACAAATATGACCAATACACGAGAAATTCAGTTTATAGCAGTGGTGGGCTGTCAGGGCCAGCAAGTCCGTCTCTAGTGGCCAAAACATTAGAAACACTGACCTACATTTTCGAACTAAATCCTAATATTGGTTCCATGAAATTGTATTAATTTAGTCCCGATAGATCGCTTCCAGTAAGTGCATGTACGATATTTTGTCCAACCAGATTTCAGTCTATGTGTTGCCAGGATTAAATACTCTGCCCTGGGCCTGCAAAACCAGTAGTGATGGCCCATCTAGCTTGAACCGTATAGCATTAGGACTGTTTCCTTAACCAGTCAGATTTCAGTTTCACTCGCTGGCCGGCCCTCACTGTCATCTGCATTTATGCTTCCTCTGATTGGATGGGGAAAGCAAGACTTATGATATAACTTTAGCAATATTTTTTTTTTTTTTCAGGTTAATGAAGAAGCTTATTTTTTTTTGTTTCTGCATCAATCAGAACACTTAGTACAATGACCACAACAAACATAAAAACCAAAAAGAGGAATAGGCTAGAAGCAAAAGCTTATCTTTTTGCCTATCCTTTGCACCTGATTCACTGCTTATGCAAATTAAATGTGTTCAGCATTGAGCATTCTCACCATAACATAAAGAACAGCAACAACAAAACATGTGTACCATCATGTCTCCATATTCCTAAATAATTTTCAAATTAAAGGTTTTTTTGGGTTTTTTTTTTTTGCCAAAGTGAACAACTTAAATGGAATTTCAGAATTTCACACCTACAACCCCAGTCCATCTAAACTTCATATTAGTCCTCACTACAGTCCATTCATGAATATGAAGATATCTGAAATTATAATTACTCTCACACTTCCAAAAACAAACAAATAAATAAATAAACAAAATTATATTTGGGACAATATTATTTATATCTTCTTTCATATACCTATTCAAAGGTAATTTTTTTGTACATATAAACAAACAAACAAACAAATACATATATAAAACAACACTTGATATTCAGATATCATCAAGTACATTTATCAAGAACTATCTGGTGTGAGAAACTGAACCAGAGCTGCTTACATGCTGGCCAACTAATTAGGCACACCTGTGAGCAACAGGTGACGCTGATGATGCTGATGAGGTGTGGTCAGCAGTAACACACTGTGACACCGCACACATTCTCTGTGCTCAAGAGAACAGAAACTTCTGCCAGGAATACGACTGGATGAAGAGCCTCAGACTTGGCCTCCATGGATACAAAAAAAGGACTTATTGATGGAACGGAAAAACAGTATGACAGAGGCATTGAAGGTTTCCTGCAAAGAAAAGAGGATGGATTTTTCATATAAGTAATGAGCATCTCTGGTGAGTAAGCTATGATGTTTTAAAAAAAAAGTTACTGTTAATAGATAAGTATTGATTGTAAACTGCTCCAAATGGCACACTTGTGGTTGTAGAGGTTTGGAGTTGTCCTGACTGACTTTTGTGCTTCAGTAATAATGGTATTCTCCTTCCAAATGTGAAAAGTCTCCCTGTCTGTTGTTGTTTTTTCTGTATAGTGTTGATGGTTTCTGTAATTGTGATGTGATAGTGGTGGTATTAAGAGGAGGCTTACACACCAATGATCATCGACAAAAACATAACAGTTCTTTAAAGGTCCTGTTTTACTCCATGAAACTTTAGACCTTTTTGGTGTGAAACATAATTGGAATGCTCCTGTTTTATTTTTCATTTATTACTGACACGTGTAACACTACCACCACGTTCTCCAGTAAAATAAGTGGTCTGCTGGGGTCAAACTGTCCTGAAGGTGTTGCACCTACAGTAACATGATATAAAGACAAACTAGCAGCTGCATGTTGGCATAGAACAGAATGCCTTTTTTTTTTTTTTTTTTTTTAATCATTTTAATGATATGATGACATTGGAGAGCTATTCCTTTTTTCAGTGCAAACCAGTAACTATATATAAAATATAAGGTGCAAAATATGTAGAAGATAAAGTTTTAAAAGGGTGAGCTGCTGTGTCTGAACGTATCGCCCCATCTTGGCCTTTTGAATGTTATCCCTGCCTGTCTTTAAAAAAAAATAAAAACACCTTCCAGTCTGGCGATCTGTCCAGATGTGTTCCAGCCTTGTGCTGAAAAGTAGCGCATACACTCAACTGTCATGTGTTCATTGTTTCTAATCACAGTTGGTGCCAATAAATAGTTGTGGAAAAAATTATTAGACCACCAAAAGTCATCAGAAACAATGGTTATACATGATCAGTGTGAAATTTTTTTGTCTTTAAAAAACCTGAAACAATTAGATACATGCAATACACAGATAATCCACCAGGGGGGAGGAATTCATTCACCAGAGGCCTTTCCAATGACACCACAAGATTGTCATTAATATGGAAGAATTTGCAAATTTTAAAAAAGAATTACCGTTTTGTTAGACATTTTTTTTGTGTGTTCAAAAGTAATATGTGAGCATTGAGACCCAATGTATCAAATATGATACAATATTTAAATTTGTACATGGAAATTGATATTTTGGGGAAAAAAACGCAAAAACATTTGGTTATTCAGAAGAACCAATAAAGGCTCCAATTTTAAAGATGTGGAATGTTCTGACAATGATTTAATGGTTCAGGCTTTACAGGGTTAAAATAATTTGATTATTATTAAGAAAACCATGGAAAATGGATAGATGTCAGCTCTTAAATTAAACCGTTATGAGCTGTTTTTGTTGTTATCATTATATTTATCCAAAACAAATTTAGTTGTATCAGCCATTAAAGTGAAGAAAACAAGGGTGGTCTAATATTTTTTTCCCATAACTGTATTTACTGTTCATATACTCCAAATGGAAATGATAATTTTAAACACCAACACTGGATATGCATGTAGCGGGGTCTTTGTGCAGTATGAAAGGTCCTATAAGGTTGCATTTAAAATACCAGACAAATGATGAAATTACTCTGACGTTGAAATATGCTGCATCTGCCCCCATCTGAGTATAGTTTTATGACCTTCTTATCGACTGCAGCTGATCTCCTCACCTTGGCTACAGAGGACAATCAGAATAACAATTTATAGTCCCTCGCCTCCGCCTCCACCTTTGAATGACCCCATTCTATTCAAAAGGCCAAAGTTCAGGAGGATATCAAATGTCCTGCTGCGGCTGTTACAGGCTGACATCAATGCAGAGACGTTCCCCAAACACCTATTTTCCCTTTAGCTGATTACATACGACACAATTCCTTTTCATCATACACTGCTCTTCTAGGAGACAGCGATTTGATTACAAGGTGTTGGACTGTTTAATCTTGTTGAATTAATGTAAGGTGAAAGGGAAAAGAAGCTACAGACGGGAAACGTATGAAATGCCTCTTGAAGCAAATGACTTCAATACTGTTTGAAAAATGAAGCATCTGCATTCAAATGACTGCGGGAATAAAACTGCAAATCCAATCAATGTATTTATTTACTCAAGGCCTCGAATTTGAAGTGAAATACCTGCGTTAAAAGGACTGAGCACTAATATTAATGTGAAGTGTAATTATGAAAGTATCTAATCACTGAAAAGGTGACAGTTTACAGTAGGACCTGTGATGGGTTTTGAAAGTTCAAGGCACAAAAAAATACTTTTGTGTTTTTTCAAGCTAAATAAATCACGTGCACCTTCTATTAGAGTCTGTAACAACCCCCACCATTAAACTATAACACTAAAGTATTTTAACGTTTTAACTTTTGCTCCGGTTGAGTTTTCTAAAATGCACATTACCACTGATAACTCCATATATTCATGGTTTTATTTGTTAAAATTGGATATAAGTATAGAGGTGACTGTGCACTGTCACAGAACATCTAATCAACTAATGAGAACGTAGCCACCCAGAACGTCAGCCAATGAGAGCACTGCGTCATAGAATAGAATTACAGTGCTGTGTCACAGAACATCAGCCAATGGGGGGGGGGCTGACTCCTTTTTGCGACAACCACTTCCATGTGTACACGATTACACATCCAAACTGTTTGCACCTCCTTTTGAGATGTTAAATATAGACACAGTTTCTATGAGCAAACTTTGCGTGTGCTAAGTTAATATATTTACATTTTCTCCTCCCACCACATGCACAATTGTACATAAAGGCCCCATATTGCATATTCATTGTGTCAAACGTACTAATTGGAAGTAGACGCACCTTTGTAAAAGATGCAACCCTTAGTGCACACTGTTAGTAAATCAGTTTGTAACTTTTTTGTGTGTGTGTGTGTGTAATGAGTTTCCTTTGTGTCTTTATTTATAATGGTATATAAGACCTTTTCGTCTTTCGTGCATTCGGTCTGTTTTCCTGACATCTAGTTTTTCATGTCCAATTTTGGTCCTATTTTTGGCCCCAATGTTTTATTAAACATTTAATTAATTCTGGGATGGCTCACAGCAAGAGTATAATTTGAATTTTTTTTTTTAATCTGAGGTCATGTTTAGATGCATCCTGGGGGGAAAATGTGTCTAAATTTCCCTTTTTATTACTGGGTCTAAATAAACTGGCAAAGACACTAAAGTGCCAGATACTAAAATTAACCCAGTTTCATAGAAAGCACAGACTATGCAACATTAAATCATCTCGCCAGCAATATTTTTTCTGTGGGCAGTCTCTAAAACATGCTTAAAATACGGAAACTCATCAATTAGTTTTGCATCATTCGGGCTTGAGAGAAGATGAATACTGAAAGTGTCAAATTATGGCTTAAAAAAAAAAGACTGGAGAGATGGTATGAAATGAATGTATCATTAGCCAACAGTAGAGGGCACTGTGAGCTTTTTGGTCAGTTCACCCCTCCTTCCAGTCTGAATACC